>QLOI01005244.1:0-51771 GCA_003313605.1 Tuber umbilicatum | reverse complement strand
CATCACGACGCCAGGTACAGGGAAAGTGATGCTGATACCGAACACGACCCTCTGGTGAGAGGTGATCTATGCGACATTGACGTTCACATGGACCTGTCCTTGGTGTTGCTTGCCGAAAACCAGCAAAGCCACCCGAGGTGTGTGGTCGCTCCGGAGTAAAGGCCGGATATACCTCTACTGAACGTGGTGAGGGGGAACAGAGCCCCACCCGTTGAGCCAAACAGGCCCACTCCGCTTGGCTTGACTGGTGCCGCAGGAGTCGGTGGTGGAGGTGCCCAAGCGGGCTTCGGTGTGATCGGTGATAGCGCATCATCACTTCCAGCAGCTGGAGGGGGAATAACTTGGACGGTAGGGTTCGTCTTTGGAGCACGTGGCTTTGGTGCGTTACCACCGGTGGTCGGCGAAGTCTTTCACTGTTTCCCAACTCCGGAGGGCTTTGAACCCAGAGCCGGACGAGGAGTTCGGGTAGAGCTTTTCCTAGTCATGGTCAACGATAAAGCTACCGCCACTTGCTCAACAAAGGGGTGAAGTGAGGGCTCAGCCGAGAGTGCCCTTTGACTCTGGCCCGAAGCCAAGACTACCCCTGCCTCCGTTAACATCCCTTGATATTCCGGGTCCTGCAGAATCTGCGTGAAAAGTTCCGCGAAGTGTAACCTAGGTTCCTTCGGCATCGGAGGTGCAACTGTCAAGATGACATCGTTTTGTGCATCTATCTGGTGACCTTCCTTGACTGCCCGCTCTAAGGCATGGACCCTATTGTTAATGGCTTGCTGGTTGACAACCAGTTGCTTGAAGCACCTCTGTTGTCCTCGCATCCAGTTGGCTGACCCATCAACAATTTCTTGCTGGAATATTCGCTGAGATTCATCGTTCCAGTATCGCATCTGAGTTTCCTCCACTTTGATCTGCTAGCCTACTTCATGAAGAATGTAAGGCTCGATTAACTGTCGGGTAAACTCTGCAAATGTGAACTCCGCTGGGCAATCAGCAGTAGATCCACCCTTAATAGGGGTCGGTGTGAAGGAGTGAAATAAACTATTGGGGTCGGCAACGACAACATGCCAACATTCTTCGGGACTGTCAATCGGGGCCGCCTCAATAAGTGTGGGCATAGCAGGCCATTCAAGACCTCGTAGGTCCGGGAAAACCGGTTCTCGGAAATGGAGGTCATTGGCGTGCTGTGCAGCGCGGTCAACACTACCAAGGTTGGCAGACATCTTCGTTTCCACCCGATGCTTCTTGCACCATACAAGCGACTCGCACTCAAATGATGTTCACAACAATGGTCAATCAATTAATCAGGAGAGAATGAGTTAAGCGAAAAGTTTGCTAAACTATATACTTTAACAGGTGCTCCCTGTGGGAAGATGGATCCCAAGGATGCGGCCGTACCGAAGCTTTCTTCGTACGCAAAGTGAAGAACAAATATGTAAGAGAGAAAACCTTAACAGTGAAACTTAATATCTTTAAGCTGCAGCTAAACTCAATAAGTTCTCGAGAGGATAGTTGATCGTCTTAGGAGAAGAGGTCTCCCATATACTTAAGTAGAATTATATTGCCAGCTCCCCTCCATCACTCCTGAGCTCACCACCATCGCGAGCTTGCCCATCTCCTCTGGGCCTTGGGCTAACATTCCACCGAATGTTTGCAGGCTCTGCTAGTTCATTATCCGACGTGAAGTGTTCATGCAGTATCTGGATACATGCAATCAACTGCAGGAGAAAACTCTTCATATCGCTGTCCTGTTAGTGGCGAACTAACAGGTTACTGATAACCTAGTCTAATATCGAACTCACTGTCCCATTCATATTCGTCTATGCAAGTCTCGTAGATAACCATTTCGTTTGACAAGTCTAACGTCTTCTACTATCTTCGACACAATAGCTTGGTCTACGGGCTCCCGTGATGCGACACTTAAGCCATTGGCATATACAGGCGCTACCTGTAGCCACTGACGATAAACACCTCAATCAAGACAAGAATACTACGATCTAGAGCTCGCTAACAACCTCCAGATATCTTACAGTCTTTGGAAGACATACCGGAGTCGAAGGTCTACCACTAAACCGGAAGCCTCCAGGACTTCCGGTATATCTTACATACCTACCTCCGCAGGCTTATAAGGATCAGTGGTGTATGCACTTGAGAATCACTTCCCATGTAACCCTGCGATCACCCCATGCCCCCTCATATATCCTGCGAACAGCTTCCGGTCAGAAGGACGGCGACAACGTATACGGTATTACGCCTCCGTCTTCAATCATAGGCTTTTACTAGTAAACCAGCAATTTCCCTACAGTTGGCCCATGACTCATTGGCTGTACATCGGGGCCCGAGAGGGGTGTTGGACTCAGATTTCTCCATGTTCGCCCAAGGCAAGATTTTCTCCGGTTCGTAGCCCTACCACGGATTACCCGATTGAGCGCAGATTCGAACCTCCTATATAATCTTGCGTAACAAACAATCCTATGATTTTTCCCAAAACTTCGCGTCACGTTCTACGCTCAAGGTAGGGTTACTCCTATCCAAAAGTAGGGTAACGTGTTTCCCCAGGTAGGGTAACTATACTCCCTAAGGTAGGGTAACTACCTGCCTTAGGTAGGGTAACTAGCCAGAACTCTCGGAGACCATCCGAACTCACAGCGTAGACTTCCCTACCTACCCGGTATACCTTTTCTCGTTCACAGTCTAAACATTACCATTTGCTTAGTCCACATGGTAACCCTTTGATAGGGTTACCTGACTAGCCTAACCGTCACCCTTACCGGCTCCGTCATGGGATAAGACAAAGTCTACTGTAAGATCCAGCAGGGTTGTTACAGCCTGTAGGTTGGGTGGTGCTGTATCTGAACCTTCAGGTGGGTCAGGAGGATTATCTGGTGGCGGTCCACTGGCTCCCTGTCCTCGTCCTGCCATACTTCCTTCGCTGGACTTACTGGTCTCACTGGAATCAGTTGAGTGCATGGGGCTAGGTGTTGGGAGTATGGGTTTTTGTGGTGTAGAAGGAAACCCACCGGGAGTTACCTGTGCACGCGAACTTTGCTCTTTCGTTTCTTTGGCTAGCTGTTGCGCTACCTCGTAACTTTCTGTAACTGTTGTGCCTTTCCTGGGTTTCTTTGATCCCTTAGGCTGTGTAAAGCCATCCCTAGGTAGCTGTTTTCCTGACCTCATGGTTAGGACCTCCTCAATTTTGGAGGTTTCTCAATCTGGCCGGTGCCAGATTATCCACTATCAATACACGTTATTGAAGTTAAAAAGATGTAACCTGTCTAGGCCGTGGCTCAGTCAGATGTTCGATAGGGTTCTCGGTAGGCGGCCAAGGTACAAAAGAGTAGCTATAAGAAGCGCGTAATGGAGGCTTCAAGGTAGTTGTATACTAGATAGAGTGTTTAAGATCCCAATAAAGAAGTAACTGTTCAACCGAGTATATTCTGAATACTATCTGTCGAAGTCTGCCCTTCCAAAGCCAGGCTGGCTCGGTGTTTAAATACATGTTTTCCTGCTCGTTGAACATCAACTAAGCTATGTATCAAATGATACTTGAAACTACAAATAAAACAAACTGAGTCCCAAGCGATACTTAAAACAACAAGTAAAACAAACTAAGTTTCAAACGATACTTAAATCAACAAGTAAAACAAGTTAAGTATCAAGCGATACTTAAAACAACAAGTAAAACAAACTAAGTATCAAATGATAGTTAAAACAACAAGTAAAACAAACATATATAACCAACTACCGGTACCGGTTACATAGACCGCGAATACTTCCCCACTTCTGGTCATTCAGCTATTATTACTCCGTCCTTCTGAGCGTCTGCTAGACTCCACCAGTATGAGGTTAACGGGGCCTTTGCCATATGAACTTAGTCTGGATATGCCACTAAAATGCGAACCCACCAATCCTTCCCCTGTTACTGATGTGATCAGTCTCAATATCAGACAACGGTCACAAGCCAGAGGGAAGACTCAATTAACTTTATATAGAGTTGGTAAGCTTAGTGTTCCCGCGATTCATTGATTTGCCTAGCGAGAATGACCTTGCAGTTACATCTTTACCACTCCCGTCCATTCTTACAAACCTATGACTATTTGCAGGCGATCAAGGTTAAACGTTATCTAATTTTGATTCAATAGGTTTCTCTGCTCATCCAGGTACTTCACATATCGGGTACTGAATTCCAGCTGTATGAACATTACACACTGCCCCTCTCATATATCCTGCGAACAGCTTCCGGTTAGACGGACTGCGACAAGGTATGCGACGTTATGGGAAGGCGGGCAATTCCGCCATTTTTGCATGTAACTAGCAACTTCACACGGTGCTGCAGGCGACGTCCGGGCCCTACATTGGCGCCAGGGGGGTGTTGGAATTGCATATGCCTAGCAGGTACGCCCTGTTGGACTAATTCCTCACTGGGTTATTTATATTGATGTGTTGTACAATCCAACATCCTAACAAGCATTTGCGAAGAGCTTTGCAAAGGGGACTTTCTGGTCTCAACCACAATGCTCCCGGATGACAACCTTTCAGGACAAGTTTGCTATCTGTTCCGATGACCGTCTGCATAAGCTACTTGCACATTATCTGATTCCTGTTCTCTCTCCTCCCATTTATCGTCCTACTGCAGTTATTTTATAATATATTTGATACCACATCTTACACATTCCATAAAAAATACACAACATGCTGCATCATCTTTGTCTTGCGTGTGTAGACCTGGCTCGCATGGAAGGCTAGGTTCGGTTTTGGTTTTCCAACATTACTACCGGGAAGGAAAATTTGTTTAATAGTATTTTTGAGGAGTTTAGCTATTAAGCTAAACTCTACAGCGAGACCCAGGAATGAAATAGTCTGATACTAATTATTGACAACGTCAACAGCCCAGCTCTTCGAAATCAAATCTTGCTCGAGAACCTTCAAGATATGGCCAAAGATGCTTCCGACAACCAACCTTTCATCACAGTATTTGTTACTAGCAAAGTACATACACCTTTGCACAGGTTAGCTATGGACCGTATATTCTACCCTCTTTTGGAAATTCTTCCCGGAAATCTTAGACCAAGGATGTGATATACTTTTAGAGCCTGATCAGCAGAATCGCATCTGGGCCTGATTATTCCTTTTAGGGACTTGGATCACAATTAGGTTCTGTCCCGATCATGTGAAACCGATTTAATATCCCCCAGAACAAGTTTATTGTTCCCAACAGAACCGGCCATTGATAGACCAGCCTATAGGCTGTAGGTCAGGCTATGGCTGGGCACTACCCCAAATGGCTAGGGCTGATATGGGCTAAATTCGACTGGCCTATAAAAACCTACCAGGCCACATCGATGCCTGGAGGCCAAGTAATGTTCTTGAATAATAGATTATGTTAAGGGTAACTTGATTCCCAACCTTTTTCAATTCGCACCGCTCTCATTTTTCCTCCTATCACCCTTGCTTACAGTTTTTCTACTCAACCACAGACGCAGATTACCACTACTACAACTGTTCGTTTATATTATACTCTACTAAAACTAAAATATTCTAGCATTTTTAATCCTCAATCTAATATATACGGTAACAGGCTGGCCTATGCTATATAGGCTATATAGGCCAGGCCAGTCTATCAGCCAACCTGTCCAATGCCTATATGGCCTATAGGCCAGACTGGGCCCGGCATGGCTCAGCCATTACTAGGCCTGCAAGTCTGGGCCAGGCTAGACCCTGAACACTTGCAATAGGCAAGGCATGACTTTACCGACGCCCGGCCCGCCTGGCCCCTTGCGTACACTAAACTACGCAATGATATCTATGGTATTGACGTTGGTCGCATGTAGCTCATTTATGCAATCATGATAAATCTTAAGGAAGGGTAGTCCTGATCTGGTAGTAACAATAATCTCAAAACTAATCTCAGATTAAGAATATATTAACTTGAATACTGATACTGAGTAACCGAGGTCCGCAACTCGGTTCTCCGACATGTGAGAAAAGCGTTTATGAAAGCCAAACTCTCAGGTGCTACCACCTGCAGTATCTAGGGTTGATAATTACAGCAATCATTGTCTGCGATGGCCGTATCCACTGAGCCAGATATTTCAACATCGTAGGTAACTATGATATCAATGTGCTGCTGGTGTCGCTTAATATCTTTGCCACAGTTCCCGATTCAGATTAGATTACTTTCTATTCGAAACTGGTTGAGCTGGTTATGGAGGGGGTGGTTGCTCAAAGAAGCAAGAGATGGTTGGTCAAAACCAGGAAGGAATAGTTGTTTAACACAAGAAGGGTTGGCTATGGTATACTTAGGGATTTATTAGGATAGCAATAGTATAGCAATGGGATATAGGTGCCAATTTCAGGCATTTAATAATCCTATGGGTGCACCAATGCAATTAAGCTTTGTTGTGAATTTTGCTATTTACTGACCAGCGCTGACCCCGCTGGCACTTCCACAACTTTTACCTGATTTGTGGAAGTTATATTTACGGGGCTTATTTTTGTTCGTTCCTTAGCTTGGGGGCGCCATCATTAAGAACTATCAGATCACTTCCCGCGCACGCAGGATTACTTCCCTACGCAGAGAATGGTATTTACTATGACACCAATCTCTCCAAATCTTCCTACCGGCAACCCCCGAGCCCAATCATGACACCAGGACACCATCACAAAAAATGTCTGCGCTGTCTTGAGTATGTTAAGAGTCCCGTCGTCATACTATCAAGTCACTCGAAACTCTTCTAGAATTAGTCGCAACGGGTTTCGTAGCCAGGTAGTATCCTCCGTGGCCTCTAGAATGGCTACATCAGACCCAACATCCTTGTTTCCAGGATAAAAAACAAAGATCTCTCTCAAAGCAGCCCTGAATTGGACCTAAGGAGACGACCAATCAGAATCCGACCATCAAGGTTTACTAGGATCGGCTCTTGAACCTTTACTTTACAGTTTCGACAGCCCTGGAGGGACTTTGTGCGGATCCAGGAATATCAAGAAATAAAGTACGGTAGCGATGTCCTCGAAAGAGGCAGAGTATCTGGTATTGACACAAGTGGCAAAGGAATCGACTTGGTACAAGGACCGTTACTCGCCCTGCAAGGAAGGAAGCGCTTGCAGGAGTTGCAGGAAGTTAGCATTGATAACCAAGGATCGCGTGCATTACCAAGGAATCCAGAATTCCCTGCCCAGACAAAACACGTTGATATTCGGTATCACTTTATCCGGCAATATATCGATGACGTGAGGATACTCCTCACCTATGGTCCAACTAGTGAGATTACGGCAGACATTTTCACTGAGGCGGAGCCACAACCAGCTTTTACGAAACACAAACAGGATTTAGGTTTCATTGATCAACGGGTCTTTATTCTTCAGGAAGGAACCTGTGAACGAGATGAAAGAACCCTGTAATAGGGAGGTGGAAATAGATAGCACCAGTGAGGGGAGGTATTGTTAATCACCAGTGCTTACAACGGAGCTTGTGTTTGCTGTTCCTCCGCGGGTTATTTCATTTGTTCGGGGGTGTGTCCGGTCGGTCAGAAACTGTATAACAGTGGATTAGAGAAACTGGGGTAGTGGTCTTGGTAAAGCGTGGAAGGATTCACTGGGGAAATGAGCATGGGAGAGCGGTGAAAGATTTACAGGAGAAGAGAGTACGGTAGAGCGGGAGAGGATTTACCGGAGAAAAGAGTGCAGCAGAGCGGTAAAAGGTTCACTGGAGAAAGGAGTGTGGTGGAGCGGTGATGGATACACCAGAGAAAATGCCATCGAATCTCGGTGAAAGGAGGGCAGGAATGAAGGCAGCAAAATGGGTGAAGAATTATGGGGGAGCTAATAAGGATGATAGTGTGATAGCTCCAGGAGAGTCAGTATTGTTTTTTGTATTTAAGGGACCGGATGGTCCACCATGGTTAATGCAGAGAAAAGAAGTCACCGGTGCTGTTTCCTATATCTATTAAGTCAAGTCCCTATATTTCAAATCACCAACTCCGCCACATACGAGATCGATTCTCAAACATATTTTCAAAAGCAGTGTCCTTCGTGGAATGAGTCCCGAACGGGGAACTGTACGCCTGTCAAGGTCTACGACAAGCCAATCAGCGTTTATCTCCCGGGAGCGACATCGGAAATACTTTACATCTGATCCTGCGAAAATGCCATACTCAGATGAAGGAGTCTTCGTCCAAAGGTTGAAGAAAGGCCTGAACCTCCAATGCCTTCAACGGGAACTTAAACATTATGGGTAGCGGTTTTCGGCTGCCCAGAATTTTCTTCCCCCGAGTCTATAGTTTTTTTGAGTGTTTATTGATTGTAGTCTTGGCAATTTGATTTTTCTTCAGAATCTCTTCACGTTTGTTTGTGCCCGTATCCTACATTCTCAGCCAATCTATTCTCCATTCGCCTCAGCCCGCCTCGCTTCCTCTCCCTCTTATGACTAGGTTCCTTCACTGCCCGAGCAGGGAGACAGTCGAGATTCGCATCCGGTTCAATCTAGGAATCGCCGGCAAATTTTTTTTTTTTCCTCTGGTCATTAGATCAGACAATGTCTTTGGCCGCCTTAGAAGCCATGTTGTTGGTGCTCAAACTGTTTATTTGTTTGATCAAATAGTAAGTTTGAAAGGGCCTTGAAGGTCTCTCGCGGCGTCTCGTTCCGGACAGTTCGAATTTGAAATTTCTTCTACAGTACACGTGTCTAATAAGTTTCCATACCCCTCACAGCAAAGGAAAATCACACCTTCTATCTAAAGTACTGGGACAAATAGTTTCACGGGTGGCCACAACGGCAGCAACTCAACCAACATCCAATCCCCACCCATACAACAACAACAATTCAGAGAGTGATGAAAATTGAGATAGATAATAAATAAATATAACAGAATCTTCATATAAAATTACAGAACAAAAAAATCAATACTTGGTATACCATCCCATTGCTTTCAACATAGTAGGTACTCTTCTAGGCATAGACTCCCACAAGCTTTCCAAAAACTCTCCTTCAATATTCTGAGTCCAAACCATCTCAAGAGCTTCTCCTAAACATCTTCTAATAGTAACTGCACCCCCTTTAGTCTTGTGAATATTAGGAAAACGTTGATGTAGCTTTTCCTTCATCCTCTTCCAACAGTGCTTAATAGGATTATGATCAGGTGATTTCAGTGGCCACTCCAAAGCCGGTATGTTGTTTTCCTCGAACCAAGCCATTGTATCTTTTACAGTATGCATCTTTGAATCATCCCTCTGAAATATAGGATCTCCAACTGTGTCCACCACTTCCTGCCAAGAATCAAGTATGCCATCCTCCAAAATTGCAATACATGCAAATCTATTCACACCCTTCTCAAAAATAGGGACCAGAGGACCCTTACTTTTACCCTTAATACAAGCTCAAACCATCATCTTTACCCCAGGCCCTTTTGTTACCCCATGAATGCTCTCCTTATGTCATTTTTCCTCATGTGTTCTGAATACCCAAATCCTTCTTAGATCCATGAACTTTTCAACAGAGCATTCATAACTGAAGATGATCCCCTTAAAGTCCTCCATTCACCAATCCTTATACTTCATTGCCCAAGCTAGCCTCTTAACAGCATGCTCATCCTTCAGATGTGCTCTCTTCATTGCTCTCCACTTCTTAATGTTGACAGATGCTAAAGACCTCTGTACTGTCTTGGTAGAAGCATGGGGTACAACTTTACTTGCCAATTCTGATAATGTGTGGAAGCGTGCCTCTTTCAGCTTTCTGACAAGTTGGTGGCAGGTCTGACATCAAGAATTTTGCTTCTGCCACATGTTGGATGGTTTTCTACATCACTCCTCTTTTGTTATCACTTGAAAATACTTATGACAGTACTTTCAGAACGGTTTAAAAGCTTTCCAATTTCAGGAAAAGAAGTCTTCTTTTGCCTTGCAGCTACAATTTGCCCTTTCTCATTGTCTGACAGACGGCCAGTTTCATCCAAAGGCTATGTGGTGGGACTGTAGTTAAGGGTGGGGGTGAGATGTTTTGAGGTGTTGATTGGTTGTGACCAAAACTGCAAAACGATCTGTCCTAGTCCTTTATTGTGCCTATATTTCCAAGTTTTGAAAAAAGAAATCTATAAAATTGAAATGAAGTTTAGATACAAATTACTGCTTACAAACAATGATTCTAGTAAAAGATAGTAATAATTAACATAAAATATATTTCTGCTCAAGTATTTTAAAACAGATACTTTTTTCTAGGATTTTGTACATCAGTAAAGATATATCCAGCGTGAGGTGGGTAGGCGCGGTATAATGACACTACTTGTGCATGGGTGATATCCCATGCATCATGTGCCTCCTGACATCGGTAAGGATGTTTGGTTGCAGCTTGTGCATCCTCACCATGCTAACGATCTGTGGCTAAGTTCTTTGCATCTTTGGTTTAGAATTAGTAACCTGTTGTACCATGAGTATGGAGTTGAATGGGCACTCCCGGCGGATGCATCCTCAATACATTCAATCCGAGCGATAGTTCTGAGTCTGTTGCATGAACGACTGCTGCTGGTTAAGGCCCTGGCACAATACCTGGTTCCTAATCTTTTTACACACAATATCCACTACATTACACAACACCACACCTATACTAATTTCAAAAATATCACTATCTGTTACCTGGAGATGGTGCAGCTTGATCCCAGCTACTAAGTAGTATGTGGTATATCTCTACACCCAGGATATACATAGAGCATTACTCAATTTCTTTCCCTGGTCCTTTTAGATTCTACGACGGATTACTCCATAACCAGGCATCCGATTGTATCCTGTCAGGTAAACATTGTGCAGCTTGAGAGTTGTTACTCGCCTGTATTGCGTATCTCCCGGTGTGATAACTATCCATATGGTTCACTTCTGTTATATGGATGCTTTACATACTTGACACTTTTAACCTCGATGCCAGATTATGGAACAAGGAATTCCTGCTACCACTTTTGTCAGTTGTAAAGTGCTCAGCTTGATGCCAGTTACGCAAGTGTTTAAGGTACGACCCGGTGTGCTGAATGTTGAGGGAGTTCGCCAATGTTATGGATATTAAGTAAATATGCCTACGGGTCATAGATTTGACCATCCATTGCATGACTAAACACGGAAGTGGACTGAGAGCAATTGGCCTACTCTAATAGACTGGATCTTTTCTTACATGAAAGTAGCCAAAGGAATGAGATTGGTCAGTTGAATAGGAACTTATGAGGCAATTAAGTCAATCCTATCATAACACTACAGAAATGCAAAAACACATTCTACTACCACAAGAGTTGCGGAGATGTAGCGGACAGGAGATTATTGCTAGGCAAACAAAGAAGCAACGGAGCAGTAGGACTAGGGTCTCTGGTGAAGATAATACAGTCATGCCTGTGAGTTGGTCACCAATATTTGATATTGGAACTGGACACTCTGATACAAAGGAACTATTGGATGGATTCGCAATAGGTCGGCATAATGCAAACTAAGTTCATTTGGTAAAGGCATTGATAGCTTTCGACTGGCTGAGTCTATGACACCCACAGGAAGAAAGAGTTAATCTTAGCCTAGGACCAAGTGGGGAAACAATCACAAAGTCTAACCGTGTTCACACTTGGACAGGAAAACATACTAGTTTAATGGTTGGATGGAAGGTACATGGTTAGTAGGAAGATTAGATGTACTAGCTGCTGGGCTTGCACAGGATATAAATACCAGAGTCCTTCTCTAACTACCAGACAAGCAGTAACCCTGCAAAGGAATGATTATTGTAACACTTGATAATACTAAACAATAATTATTCTCAGTGGGAAACCATCCTGACATTACGCCATAATCAAATGCCCAAACCCCTAAATACACTTAACAGAGCTTTAAGTTTTCCAATGGGAACAACAAAGATTCTTTACCTGCTTCGCGCGGTAGAACTCACCACCAGATTACTCCACAACCTGTCACAGTGGCTCCATATGGGAGAATAGATTCTAAGAATTTCGCTGTACCGAAGCTTTCTTCATATCCAAGATGAAGAGAAACTATCTCAGAGAGAAAACCTTAATAGTGAAACTCAGTATCATTAATCGACCGCTTTACTCAATCAGTCCTTAAGAGAATAGCAGATCGACTGAGGACAAGAGTTCTGGTATTTACTTAAGTAGAATTATATATTGCTAGCTGCTCTCCATTACGCTTGAGCTCACTACAATCACCCGGATGCCCATCTCCTCTTGGCTGCAAGCTAACATACTACGAAATGTGTGCCACCTCCGCTAGTTCAATATCCGGCGTGAAGGGTTCATGCAGTATTCTAGAAGATACCGCTGCAGGATAATCACTCTTCATATCGTTGCCCTGTCGATGGCAATGAAACAGTTTAGTAACAAGCTAGGCGAATATCGAACTCACTGTCCCATTTGTTTTCGTTTTTGCAAGTCCAGTATACTACCATCCACTAGTATTGCTTTGGTCTGCAAGTCTATCATCTTCACCTGCCTTTGACACGATAGCTTAGTCTACTGACTTCCATGATGAGGAAACAGTCATTGACTTATATGTACGATACATTTAGCCACTGACGTGAAGCACATCTACTATGATATGACTCTCACAATCTACAGCTTACTAATACCATTAAGACATCTTACAGTCTTTAAGGAATATATCGAAGTCAAAGCTATACTACTTAACTGGAGGCCTCCCACTCACCCGAATACTATACCGCAATCCCTGTAGGCTTATAAGAATCAGTTGTGTATGTACTCAAGAATAATCTTTCCTGAAACTCTTTAATTATTGAATTGTATGAAAGGTATGATCTTAATAGACTATATAGAGTATACCATTGTGATACTAAAGTTGTGTTGCGGGCACGTTTAACAAGGAGGTATTTGGTATGAAGGAAGATTGGTAGATATTCCTGTTCTTAATTTCCCTAAGCGAGGTGGGCAGTAGCTTCTATATTTACAGGTTTGCATCCACCGCATACTCTCCGTGCATCTTAAGAAATAATAGCTAAATCAGCGTAGGAAACATTAGTGCGACGGTGTTCGACTCTGAGAATCTGCCCAGGTAATCCCAAATACTATGATTTTATCAAAACCAGTGTGAGGGATATAATCATGAGTCTGAAGAAATAATGGTTAGTTAAAAGAAGCGGAACGTATGCATAAAGGTAGCGAAATATCTCAAAACGCATAAAGAAAACACTGGTGATCATTCTGATTTCTATCGTGAAATATTCAATGAAATATACGTCATATATGTCAAAGCGGTAGTAATGTTCCGCGGGTATAAGTAAAGCCGTAACACTAACCATGTATGAGAATAAGCGGTATTATCAAAGTAGAATCCACATCTGAAACCAATCAAAATATTCCACACTTCCCCTGATTATCTACAGTCTAATAGTTCCATTAAGTGAAGATTTGGTGGTTTCCCAAAGATTTTAGTACTGAGGTTAGCAAGATTATAGGACTACGCAACCGTAAGTAAACCAAACGAACCAGTATCTATTTCCTCTCAGATTTTGTGAAGATTCATATCGATATGTTTTATTCACTAATTAAGTGGATGGTTGGTAGCAAGAAAGTTTGCGCCAGTCACATTAGGACGCCAAGCGACTGGTTCAGTTTATGGAACATCATGAAGACTATTTTTGAACTATTGAATCTACCTTGCCGCAAGTGATACAGAAACATATTCTGCTTCGGTCATTGATGTAGCGACTGAGGCCTGTTTCTTAGATCGCGCGGAGATACCTGAACCATTGATTAGAATAATCTATCTTGAAAATCAAGGGCGAGGGTCTAGAATGTTAGCAAAATCAGGGTCAACATTGGTATTGATAGCATTTGTTATATGACGCATGTAAAAAATCCCATGTCTTTCATTCCATTGAGGTCTCGAATGACGTGTTTAGCAGCCTTAAGATGTTAGTCGGTAGCGTAAGATAAAAATTGAACAAGAAATGAAGTCATAAAAGTTAGATCAGGCCTGGTTCCAGTTATCAAATACATAGCTGATCCTATTATTGATTGGTGAATAGATGGGTCTGGTATCCGTCGATGGTTAATCTCTTTCAAAAGTTGATTGCCTTATGGTAAGAGTGTAGAAACAGAGCTGGCATTATCAATACCATATCTAAAGAGGACAGACTTGATATATTGTTGTTGTGTAAGATCTATCCTATCTGATGTATACGTAATATGGAGACTGAGCAAGCAGCTAGCTACGCCTGGATCGGTAATCTTGAATGCTGTTTTTAAGACTACTATCAGAGTGGTAGCGTCCCGTGGTATTGTCTGAATGGAGGACGATGTAGTCAACATAAACAGATATTTATATGTTGTATTTGTTGTGAGTAAACCTGCATGGATCAAGGGCTGATGTCGTAAAGTCTTCGGAGTTTAACAATTAGGCAAAGAGAGCATATCATTCGTTTCCCGATTGCTAAAGTCCATAGAGGCATCGGTTAAGTTTCCATACTTTATCTCAGTTATGGTACCTATGTAACGGTGGCTTGTAACTTCTTCATTCGATTCACTGCAAAGATAAGCTGATTAAACAAGAGATTGTCGTGGTCGCCATTTGTTGTTAGCATTTATCAACACCAGGAAGGTGGAGAGATTCATATCGAATGCCATGTGCAAGTGTTTCTTCATGGTCAGATCTGGGTATTTGTGAAAATCCTAGGACAACAGTTCTTGCACGATACCTTACCAAGTATACATCACAATTATTTTTACATCTGCATATCGACGTACTATCAATCAACTTTCTATGAACAGGTTTATCGATAACATCGAAAGTTTTATTCGCTTGAAATCCTGTTATCTCCTCATCCATGGCTGAGGTCCATTCCACTTTTAGCCGGTTGCTGACACATTCGCAATGGGTCGTTTGATCGCAGTCCTGTATCTTTTTGATCTTTCTACCAAACAGTTATGGTGGACGTGAGATTCTTCTTGATCTTGTCTTTGTTGCATTGAGATCCACGGGTTCTCCAGGATGTTCCGGGATTGGCAATGGCGGATTTTCATATTTGTGGGGGTTTACAGGCTGCGCGGGAGGAAGAACTATGATTGGTGTTGGTTAAGGTCATTCTTCTAGTTCTGTTTCCTGCGGCATGTGGAGGGTTTTCGAGACTATTGTAAGAGAAGGTAGAAAAATTGTTCCAAAAGTTTCTTTTAGTAAAATTGGTTCGCTAGGAGCTAGCTGTATTATCGTCTTGGTTGTCCACATGAGTAGTCTTGTTACTGTAACCTTATATTACATTGGTATATAGAGTCTGTAGATTTTATTAGAGGAAGTATATCCAATCAGGTATCTTTCGATTACCAGCAGCTTTAGCTTTGTTCCTGGTTTCCTGGATTCCTCTGGTACATGGACAAAGCATCTGGTCCGCTATGGGCGCAGTTGTTCAATCGAGGACTTTTGGTTGTTGAGAGATTCATATGGCGTTGAATTTCCTATGAATCAGTGTGGGAGCCTGTTCCAGAGATCTACAGCAGTGGTGACAGCTTCTCTCCCAAGTCCTAAGGTGGGGCCTTTCAACCTTGATCTAGTAGAGGTGATTATTGTTCTGCTGTATCGTTCAGCAACGCCATTTGATTCATGTGTGTAAGGAGTAGTCATGACATGAACAACTCCATGCTTTAGAAAGATGGTTCAGAATCTCGCTATTAGCATACACAGGGCCACCATCAATCAGTTCTGTATAGTTTTAGTGTTACGGCCTCTTAAGTTCGACATTTGCTGCTGGATTGTGCAAATACTTTCATGGCGTGCGACTCGGCCATGATGGGATAAATCCAAGTGTAGCAAGTACCATCATCAATGAACATAACATAGTACCACGATTTGCTGAATGCCAGTGTCGAGGACTTCCGCCTTAAGTCTCAACAGATTAACTCGAATGGAATATCACCTGGCTCGGCGGTTGATTTTGGTTTATGTTTGGTAGACTTGGACGTAATACAGGTTTCGCATTGTCAATATTTAATGATCTTGAGGTATTGTAGGGTCGTTGAAGTATTTGATGTTTTGGAGGTATGCTGAAGAGGGGTGAGCAAGTGATTCAACACACTGTTTGTGAGTCATCTTAGCCGCCTTTTCCTTTTCCTCTTGCACAACATAATCTTGCGCATCTAATTTTCTCCAAACAACTTTTGCTTCATTCTCCCTAAAAACATACCTATTGTAGAAATATTTTATGTAACGAGCTAGAATCTAGGGTTTGGTAGAGGATGGGTATTAGGGCTGGTGTAGTGTGAGCACTATGGCAGATAGTTTAGAAGAGAACACGGAGAAGCGGAGGGAACTCAATCAATTACTATCATCCTTCAACTCCATCATCTTTCTTCATTCCTATCAAATTGTTAGCAACAGCTATTGCATGTAGAAGCTAACAATTTTAGTTTCTCGGCAACGAAAAAATCTCTTCTCAGAGAGGTGTGATGATGTCAAACCAGAAGGATCTCCCAAGTCAGTATCATAGCAAGGGGAATGATTGCTGGGCTAAACGATGGGTCACCAGGAAGATCAACCGGGTTTCAAAAGGGTAAGAGATTGACGGACTATTGTGTTGGGGTTGATACAGCAAGTGCTGAAGGAGGACGACGAGAAGCACGCAGAGGCCAGCTACTGTATGAGCCATTATTTACCAGAGGCCTTGGGGCAGTCGTACAAGAAGGAGAGATTTGAGATGCCCAAGAGCATGATGGAGAGACTTTTCCACTTTTCTGTGAAGATGGAGAAGAGCGTATGGCTGCGTATGAGAGCTACCGCAATTGGGTTATTAAGCAAGGAGTTGCCTACTATGATGGCAAGACAAGGAGATTTATTGAAGCCTTTGAGGATGAGGCATTTGAGGCCGTAGATAGTTATGAGGAACAGGTCCTCAAGAAGGGCCATGAGATCCAGCGGCTAGAAGAAGCCTTAATGGAATATCTTAGTGCGCCAGCCGTCCTTGAGCTTACAGCGAAAGTAAGCAGCCTTCCGGAGAAGCTGAAAACTGCTGAGACCAGTAATACACCATTGGTTCAGTTACTAATACCAGAGGTAATACTGATGATGGTGGTACAGTACCACTGCCAGTTACAACGCTAAAATTTACAATGTCCGACTTGGCTTGTCGCATTCTCCTACTTTCCCTGGCTATCATACTTTGTCTGGTATTCCAAACTTTTTAGGTTAGCTTCAACGCCACCTTGAGTTGAGAAGCCAGGAGATCGGATGGCTTGATGAGAAGGGGGTTACAGGACCTGAAGAATGGGGTACATATGTGGTAATGCAGTTAAAGGACACAGCAGCAACATGGGGGGGAGACATATGTTTCCACTGGATAAAGTTACTATTTGGGATAACTTTCAACAGAAGTTGATGGTAGAGTACCTACCACTTGATCCTGTTGATATGCTCAAAGAGAAATGGAAAAAGTTACGGATTTCTAAGAATCATTGTGTCGCTGCCTTTAAGGAGGTATTCCGTCAAGTTCGCTCAGAACTCAACCCTCATGCCACCCTGCTCGAAGCGTAAGTATTGGATACCTATAAGCAGAGACTAAGGGATAATACCAGTACCAGGGGTAATCTTACTACCCCTCTTCGCTTGCTCCGTACTATCAACAAGCCAGTATACTTGAGTGATTGCATGGAACATGTTGCCGAGCTTGACAATCCACTCTTTCAGAGAAGGTCCCAGGTAAAGTCTACTTCTGAGATTTCAGCACTTTATGTTCAGCAGGGTCAGAATAATAGGAGTCGTGGTACCGCTCGCCTTGTTGAACCAAATCGTCTTGCAAATCATCATTGCTATAACTATACAAAGCTTGGTCACTTTTGCACGTTGCTGTACTGAGCTAAATAGAAGAGATGCTATGTTTGCTGATGGCAGTGGTGGTGGTGGACCAACTCAGGTAGAGAAAGCAGGGGGAGGAATTGGTGCTGGCAGTTCCCCAATATATGGCATGTTCAAATACTAACTTGGACTGGTATTGAGTGCAAGCCAGTCCGTGAGTTATAAAAGGTAAACCGTAAAAAAGGAAAAAGAACTTGGGATGATTTTATTATGTATGGATCGGTAGATAATAGTAATCACAATTCTAGTCTTCTACACGTTTTACGTTTCTGGCTTAGGGCACTCTAGGGCAGATCAGATACAATTGGAAAGCAATGCAAAGGATGTTCATGCTATGGCTAGGTCCAAGGCTCATGATTTGAGTGATAGTGGTGCCTGCTATAAATTTGTCCGGCCTCAGTTTTTGACCAAGGTGGAAAAGCTTGTCGGATACCCATTGCCATTAAAACAAGAAGTAAAAATGAAAGTTACAACAGCAAATACAGTCATAGAGGTCCCATTGAAAAAGGTGGAGCTTACTTTAAACATGGATGGGTACATCTATAAGGGGTGGTTTGTAGTATTTGATTTGGTTAAATATAATATTATATTGGACAAGGAATGGTTGGCTGAGGTTGAGCATGATATTGACCACCTGTAGATTATTCTGAAAATAGGACGGAAAAAGAAAAGTGTGGGAGGATGGTCAGTTCAAATTAGGGGACGACAGGATGATGGATTAGAAGTTGGGAGATTAAAGATTGGTAGAGATGACAGTTGGGGTACTATGAAGATAGATAAAAGTAAGAACGGCCTAAATAAGTCACAGAATAGGAAGGAAGTTAAAGTAGTCAATAAGTCTATAGCAAAGATGATGAGTGAGAAGATAGTTGTAGAGAATGTAATGGCTGAGCTTTAAGCCTATATGAGAAAGGTTGAGTTGGAAGCTCGCCAGCCTGGCATACAAGCTAATATGAATGGAGATAGTCCTGGCTTAAGCAGAATTGAAGAAGAGGGAAGCTTGATGAGTGTACTGTGCTCTCTGGGAGGAAAAATAAAAAAGGAATTTGGAGACCTTCTTCATGAACCAAAAGAACTACCCCCACACAGGGAGAGATTTGGAGACTTGCGAATAAGATTGCTGCCTGGATCGGTGGCGCCACACCGGGGCCCATAGAGGCTAACCCCAGCAGAGTGTACAGAGTATAAGAGGCAGATACCGGAGTACTTGGACCGTGGCTCCAGTTCTCTTTGTTCCAAAGCCGGGTGGTGATGCTGGTGAACTGCAAATGGTAATTGACTACCGCATATTGAACCCTATTTTGAGCAAGGACCGCTTCCCACTACCATATCCAGAAGAGTTGATCGATCACTTTCAGAGAAAGAAGTAGTTTTCGAAAATTGACTTCTGGTCAGTCTATCATCAAAACCGCATTTCAGCTGCAGATGTGGAGAAAACAGCCTTTGTTGGATCGGATTTACTATTTAAATGGCTTGTAATTCCACCCGGTATTGCTACAGCACCTGAATGGTTTATGTGAATGATTTCTGTAGTGCTAGAAAAGCATAAGTCATATTGCATAGTTATTCTAGATGAGGTTTTGATCTTCTATGAAACAAAACAAGAGCATGAACACCATGTACGCGAGGTTCTAGAATCAATAAGGATTCATAAGGTCCTTTCAAAAGGAAAGAAATACTCCTACTTTGCCAAAGAAGTGAATTTTCTTGGGTTTGATATTGAAGATGGAATAAAGATTACAGAAGAAAAGATCAAGGCAATTAAAGAGTGGCCAATGGTAAGGTCATCTAAAGAGTGGCCAATAGTAAGGTCACCAAAAGATGTTAGATATTTTCTTCGCCTGGCAGGAGTCTATCGCCGTTTTATACCATATTTTGCACTATATGCACTACCCTTATTCAAGCTAGTGAATATCAAACAAAAGGAGTTTGTTGGGTTAATTCAAGAGAAGTGCCTAATGTCTGCAATTCAGAGCTCAATGCAATAGTTAAAGGATGTAATCTGACAACATCCAGCCCTCTCACTTCCAGAGAAGAATAATTTGGAATTCATATTAAGAACAGATGCCTCAGGAGTCGCAGAAGGGGCCACACTCTGACAAGTGCAAGAACAGTCAGCCCAGAATCTGGGTGAGGAGAAGATTTTAGCACACTTTTCAAGGATGTTGACTGATGTAGCAAGCCGATAATCAACATGTGATAAAGAGTTATAAGCCTTAAAAGATGCATTGAGCCATTGGCAGTACTACCTTCTTGGTGGAGGTCGGCGAGTCAGAGGCTCAACAGTTCATTCCAGGTTACGCCATGTTCTTACCCCACCCAAGCTTTCACCAAGACAAATGCGAGTACTACACGATCTCTAGGAGTATGACTTGGTAATTGATTACGTTCTGGGAGCAAAGAACTATATTCAGTATGCATTAAGTAGAGGTCCAGGCTATAAAGATCCGCCACTACCATCTCTTAATAAAGGTAGGAAATATTTTGATGTAGTACTCTCTACATTGCTGGTGGAAGAGGCTACCTCATGGCTTGCCCAGGTTCAGAAAGGGTACCTGGAAGATCCATATTATCTGGATGTTCTAAATGGCTTGAAAGAAGTGATGGCAGAATGGATACCAAGTGCAAATGTACGACGTGCTAAGTCTCTGCAGCAGCAAGTCTAATCCAGCTTTTACTGGCTGGATCCAGATGGTTTTATAATACATGCTCATACAGGCACACTTTGTTTACCTCAAAATGCAGAGCTTTAAAGATCAAGGTGTTATGAAGGTCATGATACTCTCTCAGGTGGCCACTTTGGAGCTTGACAAACTCCGTCAGCTATTGCAGCAAGGTTTTATTGGCCAAGATTATTTGAGAAGGTGAAGAGGTATGTACATGGTTGTGCAACATGCCATCGAACTAAGAGTTCCAACCAAGTCCCATATGGCCTATTACAGCCACAAGATATTCCAGAAAACGGGTAGGAGCCAATTAATATTGATGTTATTACAAAGCCACCAACAACTAAGGCAGGAAATGATACTATTGTTACCTTTATTGATGGCCTAATAAAGGGGACAAACTTGGTAGCAACAACAGTGGCTATGACCGCTGCTAACTTTGTCCAGTTGTTTCTAGAATGTTATGTTCGCTTACATGTCTTACCGAACATAATTGTATCCGATAGGGATAAATGCTTTACCTCTGACTTTTGGAGAAAGCTGATAGAGATTTGGAAAACCAAGCTAGCTATGCATACTACTTTTCACCAACAGACTGGTGGGCTAGCAGAGAAGCGTATAGTATAGTGGAACGATATTTAGGTGCCTACACAACTAACAGGTAATGGAGCTGGGATAATCTGCTCCCATTAGCTATATTTACCTACAATTCTATAGTCCAGTCTGCAATAAAGATGACTCCTTTTGAAGCCATTATTGTGTATGTTCCGGGAATGCCATTGGATACAATAGCAGCAGTCAGACTAGGATCAGCAGTGTCTGTATCAGGGCGCATGAGAAAGAGAAGTGATGAAGCAAATTCAACGAGTTCAGGCTAAACGTTTGCCGAAAGCATGCATGACATCTTAGTTGAGATAAGGCAAAGCTTGGTTCTTGCGCCAGAAGACTATATTATATTAGCAAAAAGTCACCGCCGGCCATACACATTCCAGACTGGAGAGAAAGCCTAAATTTCTACCAGCAATCTTCCTGTTACAGATGTGAATAATGGAACAACGCATGGCAAGCCTGATAACTCCCATCGGAAGGCGCTGCAGCATGGGTCCATGGGGGAATTCGAACTTGGAAGAGGAAAAGGAGAGAATGCATTTGGGATGGCAGACTTTCCTAAACAGAGGAAACTGCCATGAACAGTTAATGATGATATTTTGAAGAAGTCAACTATTGATCACTCAAGCCCGCGGGATGTGCCACCACTACTTCATAATGAACGAAATCATGGGTTCTCAGATGCTGTAGCCTCCTTTGAATTGAACAGAATATGGCCTCCATGTCGTAACTCGGATAAGAAGGGACGGGTTGAGTTTGAGGCAAAGTGGGTTGGTGAAGAGGAGCATACTTGGGAGCCATTAGCGAACTTGACATATGCCGAGGAAGTATTAGCACTCTTTAGAAGGGGTGAGGAAGTGGATTTGACTCTGGAATTAGAGATCGAAAAACCACTTTGACCTTGTAGGGGAAAGAGGAGGCGGAGAATCTTGAATCTATTACAGAGAACAATTTTGACTGAGCATGATAATGGTGGGGCATTTATGGTCTCAAGAGATACAGGAGAGGTGGTTATTATATTTATCATTGAGTTCTAAGTCATTTGAGATATTGCTGGAAGGGCAATAGAGTACAAAAACTGGGAGTGGTGGAATGGGAAACTTTGTTTCAGGGGAAGGCAGATGTAGGGATATGTTAATAACTAGCCAGAACCTAGAGTTTGGTAGAGGATAAGTGTTAGGACTGGTGTGGTGCTGAGCACTATGGGTGGATAGTTTAGAAGAGCACACCGAGAAGCAGAGGGAACTCAATCAATCACTATCATCCTACAACTCCGGCGTCCTCGTTCATTCCTATCACATATCCTTTGCACTGCTGCGCAAAGAAATAGCTTTTCGCATAGAAATGATAGCGCAACATAATAACAAATTACAAGGACTTAATTAAGGAATTCAAAGAACACGTGAAAGGTAGACAGTAGTCACATGGCCATTAGATGTTATAGCCATGATCTTCACCATCCCACAGCCACTTGACTCTATTACCGAGTCATCGCCTAATCTGACTGTGTCTTTTTCTGGTTCCTAGTTTATAAGAAGGTTTAAGTTACTTGTCCGGTGTGAGGTTGAGCCAGTATTCATTACCCAATGATGGGGGTGAGGAATCCTTTCCGCAGATAGGTGGGAGGTATTTTCCACTAACCGGTTCAGATATCTCTTCCTGGACGATTTTAGATGAGTTAACAGCTTTATTTTCCTTCTTCTTAAGGTTGTCAGTTTTAAGTTTGTGACGTTCGCTCCTGGTGTGTCCTTCGTAGCATGCGCAGGGGTAGTGCTTTTTGCAAAAGGAATATTCCTTCGCAATGGAAGCCTGTTACTTCCAAAGTTGTTCTTCCTTTCCTTTTACTTGGATATTAGCAATTTTATGTGCCTTATCATCCTCAGAGCTAGCCTAGGCTCTCATGTCCAATAGCTTGCTATAAACATGATCATTGCTGAGGTCCTCCTTGATTAAGAGGTTATCGACAATATTACTCCGCAAATCTGGAAGCGAATGAAGGAGGAAAGCAGCTTGGGCTTCCTGGGATTCAAACACCCCCTTAAAAATGAAATGCAAAATATATTGATCGGTGGCGGTAGCGGTAGAGCAACTTTGCTGCATTCGATTCTATAAGATACAGTAGCTATTGATATGCCTGGTGCTTTGTGTTGAAACATTGTCCGCGGTATTGAGGACAGTAATGCGTTTGTTGAAGAAGGAGGAAGGATTTTCTTTCCTGAATTTGTCTTGGAAGGCCCTCCATATGGCCGGTGATGTCTTGTGGGTGGCCAGCATGATAGGCCATTAGGGTGCTATTGTTTCCAAGAAGTAGGTCAAAACAGCTTGATAGTGATCATGAAACTCATCTATTGGATCGGCATTAACTAATTCTCCCACATCATGCTTTACTTCCTATGGTATAAACCCTCCTTGAGTAACCATATCACTATGATTGTATAGTTCGAGGATATGTTGTGAGATTTCGCGCCAGGGTTGGTAGTTCTTGGTGACTGTAAGCTTGGGGATTGCTCTTAGTTTACAGCGGGCTGTCCAGGCATGTTTGGAATTGCTGATGAGAGCTCATGGAGCTGGTGGAAGAGAAGGGACAGGTGTAGTCGTCGTGATGGCCAATGTAGATATAATTTTGATGGGTTACCAGGGTGAAAAACCTACAAAAATCTCTGAAAACAATGAAGTGACCACACATCCCCTGAAATCCAGACACTTGTCTTTACTCTCAAGAGACTTTTAATATTATTACTGCTTTACCTACTAGAGACATAAGTCAGGAAAGGACGCCAGTATTATGGACCTCCTGAGGTCAGAGAAAGTGTGGAGGCGAGTACGTGGAGGTTGAATAAGCAAGCCTGAGGAAAGAAGATAAGACGGAGGACACCAGCGGTATGTGTCCTACTTAATGGAGTTGTGGCGCCGAGAATGGTTTCGCCAAGAGGGTTGTTGCCGGGCATGAATTGAAAATTGGATGAAATTAACAAATCTTTTTGTTTCCACATAACATTTTTTTTAAAGGTAATGTTTGGTTTTGTTCTAAGCAATGGTTACATTTCAACCCTCAGAATGTTGCAATTGGTCGGACATGGCATTTTGTGGAACCCAGAATGTTCTGTGTGAAATTCATGTTGCTACGCCGTATGAAAGTGTAAGTGTATATCATATAACTATGAATGCGCCGGGCTCATAACTACTTCGATTGTGTGCACGTTACGATCTTAATAGACTCTGTAGAGTATACACTCGGGATACTAAAGGTTTATTGCAGGCACATTTAACGAGGAGGTATTTGGTATGAAGGATGATTGGTAGAGATTCTTGTTCTCAATTCTTTCCAGCTTCGTGGGCGGTAGCCTCTATATATCCAGGGTTGCATTCTTCCAATACACTCCATGCATCTTAAGAAATAATAGGCAAATCATAGGAATAAACATAAGTGTGACCGTGCATCTTAAGAAATAATAGGCAATTCATAGGAAGTAACATAAGTGCGACCATGTTTGACTCTGAGAATATTCTATGGCAATCCCAAATACTTTGCTTTAATCGAAAGGGATGCGAGGAACATAACCGGAAGTCTAATGGAATAATTGTAGTTAAAAGAAAAAGAACCGGAAAGTATGCAACAAGTCTGAGAAATATCCTCAAAACCATAAAGAAAAGACAGGTGATAATTCTGATGGCTGTCTTGAAATATCCAATGTAATATATATCATATATGTCCCAGCAATAGTAATGTTCACGGAGTATACGTAAAGCCGTAACACTAATCAAGTAAGAGAATGCGAGGTATTATTAAATTAAAATAAACATATGAATCAAATGAAAAAATTTCATCATTAATTACTTCATGCAAACTCATTTATCACACAACCAGCTTCCGGTTAACTGGACCCTGGTAATGTATACGGTTTTACGCCACGGTCTTTAATCACAGGCTTTTACTAGTAAAACAAGTAACTACCCTTCGGTTAGCACAAGAGACATTATTTGGAAATTGGGGCCAGGGGGTGGTGTTAGACACAGATTTTTCATAAGTAGTCCTTAGTGAGATTTTTGGCAGTTCATAGCTCAACAACCGATTACGCGATTAAGTACATATTCTAACCTCATTTATATTCTCACAACATGAACATTCCTATGATTTTGTTCACAACTTCGTATAACCTTTTATGCTCTAGGTAGGGTATCTCAGATCCCAAAGTAGCCTAACCACTTTACCAAGATAGCGTAACTCCTATCTCCAGGGTAGAATAACCACATTACCTCGGTTGGTTAACTATAATCCTTCAGGTAGGTGTTACGGGTAACCAACTGGTAGCTCAGTAGAGTAAGGTTAAGTGTTTTAAGAGTTTGATAACAAAGTAGTATCAGGATGGCGTCGTGGTTTTATCGCTAATACTTGATTAACTACGACTTCTAAGAGTACAAAGTGTAGGGAATAACTTGTTATATTGATAAGATCTCTTCTCCGTTGCTTGCTGTTCTAATAGCTGGGGAGGAACTCTTATATGTATATCCCGCATGAGGTTCCGCGGCCAGTACATCTAATACCTATACTAATTAAGTAACTCCGCAACAACTAGTACTCTTTCGTCTTATCAATCTTAAGTAGGAACACTCGGAGACCCAGAACAATTTCTCGCTTCTAGTTATTAGAGTTATTTTACTTGGTCTTCCACTGGGTCCGCGTGACTCCGCAAGTTAGAAGTAAACGCTGCCCTTGCCAGATAAACATTAGTCTGAGTATGCCGCCCAAATGCGAACATACCAGTTGTTCCTCTATCATTGAGGTAATCAGTCTCAATTCCAGACAACGGTAATAACACAGAGGCATGACTGCATTATCTTTACGTAGAGTCGGTAGGCTTTGTGCTACATCGCTTCTATGATTTGCCTAGCAAGAATGGGCTTGCAGCTACTTCGTCTTAACTCCTGTCTATTTTGCTGACCTATGACTTAATTGTAGTCGCTCAACGTGAAGCGTTATTGTTTTCCGACTCGGTAGGCCTTTCCGCTTAACCAGGTATCATTTGTATCATATACTGCATTCCAGTTTTATGAGCAGTGCACAGTACCCTCTCATATATCCTGCGAACAGCTTCTGGGCGGATGGACGGCGATGACGTATACGTTGTTATGGGGAAGGTGGCAATTCTGGGATTTTTGCTGGTAACTAGCAACTTCACAACATACTGCAGGCGACATCCGGGCCTTACGTTGTGGCCAGAGGCGGGTGTTGGAATTGAATATGCCTAACACGAGCTCCCTCCTCCACAAGCTCGTCACGAGTCTTTTACTTTTCCTTTATTCTTTCTAGAACTCACCACTGTAGGGTAAAAAACCTTTCACCTTTACTTGACCATGGCGGGAAAACCTTTCGTACTATTCTATCTCTGCCCTATCTTGCATTTCCGGATTTTCTCTATGAAAACTTTCCACCAACTCCTGAGCATGGTCCATACTCTCTGGTTGGTCTGAGGTGTTCTCATCCGGCGAACAACCTTTCCATTTTACAAAATACATTAGTTCAAGTATCCGTAAATTTCGTCTGCGAACTCTCCCTGTGTATAAGATTATTTCACTCTCCACTATTTTCTCAACCTTCCTATCCAAATCTCCCTTGATTTCCTCAGGGGCTTGGGGGGGTTGCTCTCGTCCTACATGATTGGACACTTGGTAAGGTTCCAGCAATGATACATGAAATAGGGGATGAATATGCCAATGGGCAGAGATATTTAGTTTGTGGGAGGAACAGTCCCTTTTCTCCAAATTTCAAACAGTCCGTAAAGTTTAGCACTTAACTTCTTAGATGGCTCTTTGGAGGGTATGTTTTTTGCGTTCAGCATGACCTTATCAGCAATTTTGATGTCCGGTTGTTCCATCACCTTTTTATTATAATAGTTTCACATGGCGTCCCTGGTACGTTCCAAGGTCATGGCTTCTTTTTGATGTATTGATTTCATCCAATGTGCGTATATCCTGGCTTGCGGATGTTAAGCTTCTCTTTCATTCATCCATTCAGTTTGTGGTTGGAAACCATATTGTGCAAAGAATGGCGACATTTTGTGTGTGTTTGTACTGAGTTGTTGTATGCATTTTCCGCTAATGGGAGTAGTTGATCCCAATCATCCTGATTGTAGTTGACAAAATTTCACGGGTAATCTTCCAGCACTTGGTTGGTCCTCTCGGTTTGTCCCTCAGTTTGTGGGTGGTATGCGGTTGACATTTTTCGTTTTATTCCGCACTGCTTACCCAGTGATTCTCAGAATTGTCTGGAAAACTTCGCATCCATGTCCGATACTATCTCGGTTGGCAACCTTTGTAGTTTCCATACTTCTTGGAGGCAAGCTTTGGCTATATCTTTGGCCGTCTCATTTTCGTGTAGACCAATGAAGTGGCCCATTTTTGTGAATCAGTCTCCTACGACCATAATTTATGTGTGTCCTTGTAACTCTGGTAGATGTGTTATAAAATTGGTAGATATTGACACCCAAGCTGCGTAAGGGACTTGTAGAGGTTGTAACAACCCATACCTGGCGTGTCAGGGAGATTTATTGTGTTGGCATTCGTCACATGATCGTACGTAGTCATTTATCCAGTTTACTAACCCTTTCCAATAAAGATCTTGCCTGATTCTTTCCAGGATCTGTTCTTGTCCCAAATGTCCTGCCCCCTTAGAATCATGGCTTCCTTTTGCGACTACTGTTCCCAGTTTTTCGATATTGGGTACGTAAATTCGGTTCTTGTAATATAGGAAACCCTTGCTTGTTTTCTATTGTTTTAGTAACGTCTTCCTGACCTGTTTCAAAGCTTCCAGCTCCCTTTTTTGTTCTTTGCATTCTTTGTCTTGCTCTGCAGCAACTAAGACGTGGTCGAGGAATTCGGTAGCAAATACCTTTACTTCCACTTGTGCTAGAGTGGAGTTTGACATGGAGACTAATTCCTGTCCTGACTGGCGGTTGTGTAGTTCGTCCGATTTATCGAAATATATATTAGTTTCTGTTTCAGCTTGCGGTATACTTTCCGTATTCAATGTTGTCTCGGTTTCTAGTGTTCAAGTTGGAATGAAATGGGTGCTTCTGAAACCTTGACTTGGGGGCATTGTTTGATCTAACTCCTTGACTTCACTCAATTCCGAGTTTTTGATTCGAGTTAATATCAGTTGCGCTATGCGGTCACCCTGGTGTATTTGATAGTCCTTGGCACTATGGTTTCGCAATAGTATCTTGAGTTTGCCAGTATAATCTGCATCAATAACTCCACCTCCAACCTCAACTCTGTTCTTAGTCGCTAGTCCACTGCAAGCCGCGATTCTTCCGCATGTTCTTTGTAGTAGACTGATAGCTAACCCCATGTCGACCAGTAGCAGTCCCTTTGCCGCAAGTGGGACATTGTTTAATGCATAGAGGTCGTGATCGGCCGCCATTCGTGATCACTTACTTGGTATTATAGCCGCATTGCTTAGTTTTTTAATACGTATGTGGAGGACCTTTGGCAATTCTTCCACTATTTCTATCCTTCCATCCTCGTTGCTCTCTGCTGACGTCAAAAAGATTTGAAATCTTCGGGCTTTAAAATAGACTTTTCGCTATGTGCAGCTCCCTCCTCTAGAGGGTACTCCGGTGTAATGGGGGCTCCCTGTGGGAAGTTGGATCCCAAGGATGTGGGCGTACCGAAGCTTTCTTCGTACGCAAAGTGAAGAACAAATATGTAAGAGAGAAAACCTTAACTGAGAAACTTAATATCGTTAAGCCGCAGCGTTACTCAATAAGTTCTCAACAGTATAGTTGATCGTCTTAGGTGAAGAGGTCACGCATATAGTTAAGTAGAATTATATTGCGAGCTCCTCTCCATCACTCATAAGTTCACCACCATCGCCAGCATGCCCATCTCCTCTGGGCCTCGGGCTAACATTCCCCTGAATGTTTGCCGGCTTTTCTAGTTCATTATCCGACGTGAAGTGTTCACGCAGTATCCTGATTCATGCAATGAACTGCGTGAGAAAACTCTTCATATCGCTATCCTGTTAGTGGCGAACTAACAGGTTACTGATAAGCTAGTCTAGTATCGAACTCACTGTCCCATTCGTATTCGTCTATGCAAGTGTTGTAGACAACCATTACGTTTGACAAGTTTATTGTTTTTTACTATCTTGGATACGATAGGTTGGTCTATCGACTCCCGTGATGAGATACTTAAGCCATTGGCATATATAGGCGCTACCTGTAGCCATTGACGATAAACAACTCAGTCAAGACAAGACTACTACGATCTACAGCCCGCTAACAACCTCCAGATATCTTTCAGTCTTTCGGAGACATACTGGCGTCGAAGGTCTACCACCTAACCGGAGGCCTCTAGGACTTCCGGTATGCCTTACATACCTACCACCGTAGGCTTATGAGGATTAGTGGTGTATGCACTGGAGAATCACTTCACGTGTAACCATTCGATTGCCCCATGCCCCCTCATATATCCTGCGAAAAGCTTCTGGTCGGAAGGACGGCTACACCGTATACGGTATTACGCCGCTGTCTTCAATCATAGGCTTTTACTAGTGAACCAGCAATTTCCCTACAGTTGGCCCATGACTCATTGTCTGTACATCGGGGCCAGTGTGGGATGTTGGACTCAGGTTTCTCAATGTTCGCAAAGGCAAGATTTTCTCCGGTTTGTAGCCCAACAACGGATTACCTGATTGAGCCCAGATTCAAACCTTCTATATAATCTTCTGTAACAAACAATCCTACCAATTTTTCCCGAAACTTCGCGTAACCTTTTACACTCAAGGTAGGGTAACTCCTATCTAAAAGTAGGGTAATCTGTGTACCAAGGTAGGGTAACTATACTCCCTAAGGTAGGGTAACTACCCGCCTTAGGTAGGGTAACTCGCCGGAACTCTCGGAGACGCTCCGAACTCGCCGCGTAGACTTCCCTACCTACCCGGTATACCTTTTCTTGTTCGCAGTCCAAGCATTACCATTTGCTTAGTCCACATGGTAACCCTTTGATAGAGTTATCTGACTGGCCTAACCGTAACCCATCCGGGCTCCGGCATGGGATAAGACTAAGTCTACAGTAAGATTCAGCAGGGTCGTTACATCCGGCCGTCTACTTAAGTCATCAGGCCTTCGTCCTCTTGTACCTGGTCGGTATAAGATTTTGAAATTATGTACCGCTAGCGCTTTTGCACAATGGATCTGCCTTCCATTCCATTTTTTTGTGGTCAGAAAATGTTGTAGGTTTCGGTGGTCCATATAAACTGTAATGCGTTTTTCGGTACCCAAAAGGTAATGGCTACATTTCATGAAATCTTCCATCATCGCTAGTAATTCTTTATCATGAATGTGATAGTTTCATTCGGTGGAGTTTAATTTTCGCGAATGCTACAGTACTGGATGGAGCTTCTTGTCTTGAAACTGTGACAGAACGCAAGCATGGGCGAAATCCCTTGCATTGGTTTCGACTACGTTGTGTAGCCTAGGATGAAAATGACCAAGTATGGGTACGGTAACCAATTTTTCCTTTAAGATTTCTTAAGCCGTGTTGTGCTCGCTGCCTCAATAAAGGTTTTTTGGGTCGCCTTTTAAGGTTTCCGTGATAGGCTTACAAATCGGGGAGTCATTTTGAATGAAACGTCCCGAAAAATTTAGCCAATCCTATAAAGACTTGGACTTCCTTAACCAAAGTGGGCGCCTTCCCATCTCTTATGGACTTGACTTTCCTTGCGCTCATTTCCACTTCGGCAGTATTGACAATATACTCAAGAAATTCAACTTCTTTGACATGGAATATTGATTTTTCTAGGTTGACCGCTAGCTGGTTCTCTTTCAGTTTCTGCAAAACAATTTTAACTAGTTGAATATGGTCCTTTTCGTTTTCTGCATAAATCAGGATGTCGTCAAGGTAAACAACACCGCCTTGGTCTAGAAATTCACGCAGTATTTCATGCATCATTGATGGAAAAGTAGCGGGCGCGTTACGTAATCGGAAAGCCATTACCATCTACTAGTAGTGACCGAAACGGCATCAGCACGGGGTTTCCCATTCATCTCTTTCGGCTATTCGCACCAAGTCGTACCGCTTTTTAATGTCTATTATGGAGAATATCTGGGATCCTTCCTCTGGGTCTCTGAGTTCTCTCAGGATAGGTATTGGGTATCTGTCCGCGATGGTAACTGAATTCAAGCCTCTGTAATTGACTACTAGTCATAGTTTGACATCTGCTTTTGGGATGAAAAGAATAGCAGCGCCCGGATCTTATTCACTTGGTCGGATTTTCCGTGGTTGTAGTATTTCATCCAAGTACTTCCTAAGTTCCTTTAGTTGCATTGCCAACAAGGGGTAAATTGGGCCTCAAGGCGGCTCTTCCCCCTCCTTAATTCTGATAGCGTGATCCCATTTTCTTCTTGGTGGCATTTGCGTGGCAACTTCCTCCTCGGATAGTTGAACATAATTGTAGTATTGTTTGGGGATCTTATGTATGATGTTCTCAACTAGTTCGTCCTTGCGCCTTATTCGTCTTATGGCCTGTGCATTTTGATCAAAGAATACCGTTTTCGTCATACTCCCACATATCCCACAATCCTTGATGGATTTCGTGGTCTCGACATGATTTTTCGGCAAAGTACCAATTTTCTGGTTGTTCAATAATTGTTAAGTTGTGTTCCTTACACCACCCCAATAGAATAATAAGATCGTAGTTTCCAGCGTTGGCAATTTTACAGGAGATTTCAGATCGGTCCCAGTTAGTCCCGATTTCTAACAAAATTGGGCAAGTAAAATGTTTTCCGTCACTTTCAGTGGCTGAGCCATCGAGTCCTAGTATTTCTCATGATATTGTCTTGTTTTATAGGGAATATCATATTCTCTTACGAGACGAGCGTTGATTAGAAAGATATTACAACCAGAATCTAATAATATGCGAACCTGGTTTCTTTTTCCTTCCGTTTCGATGTGTGCAATACCTTCTAGGCAGTTGTATCGTCTTCGTCGTGGTGTTCTTGCTTTCTTACGGACTTCGATGAATGTGTCGGCCTTTCGTTTTTGACATATTTCATGGATGTTTGAGACCATGCCTGCATAGTTTCGGTCAATCAGACCTCCTCAGCCAAACTAGATGCTGTTAGCCTATTCCTTAATAGGGTTCTTATCTTGGTCCTTTTGGCATTTCACTAACACTCGTGCAGCGAGCGAGCTGTTATTGGGTTGTGTGCCCTCCTTTCCCTCCACAACCTTTTGGTCATCAGGCAGCCCAATACTAGCTGTCTTTACCCCTTGCCGAAGGGTTCCCTCTCATCGTGCCATTACAACCTGCAGGTCCGGTATGGGGGGTATCTAAGATCGTCTAGGTAGGTACATAGTATTACCGTCGGGTTCATAGGGCTGACCGATTACCATGTTCTATCCTACCCTTGCTTGTTCTCCACCGTCATTTCATGAGATCATATCCGTCACAGAACTTATAGGTTAGTAATGTCGTATAAATTGGAGGGAGACTGTGCTCGTGAGATGAAAGTCTAGAGCCTTATCTCGAGTGCATCTGATAATGCCTCTTGAGTGAAGTATGCCTCGTTACTCCCACGGTTGGCTCCCTCGCTCCACCTAACCGCCTAATATGATCTCTCCAGACTTTGTTTTAATCCCAACTTGGTCCATGTCGGAGATCTTTGAGTTTCTGGAACACGTGTACGACTACTATCATTTATTTTCCACGGTTGATCTGTTCGCGGTCCTTACCACCGGTGGGTGGGAGAGGTGTTCCACGCATAGATTCTTCGATTCCTAAAGACCTGTGTGCTTATTTGGGTACCAGTCACTTAGACTACCCGATCGATGTCGCCGTCGGTGCCAAATTCCCTTAGTCCTCTATTCATGATCTGAAAGTTTTCTCCCAAACCCGTGTCGGCCTTTCGATCCGGGTGACTGGTGCCTTTCCTAGTGGTGGTTGATTTCCATTAACCAAATTCACGGGTGGGCGACCTTTACTTGGTTGATGATCATTGCGATCCTGCTTCCGAGTACCTTTCCAAGGAGGCCATTGGATTGCCGTTACTTGCGCATCCTTTCGGCAAGTTTTCCATTTGTGGTTCGTCAACCCACATCGTGTACACACCATCTCTTTCTTTCTATTGTCGCTCAGATTTTGCGTAATGCCCTTGCGCATCCTTTGCCATTCAATGGGGTTTCCTGATTTTTCAGCCTTTTTCAACGTTGAGGTCCTACCTCCTTGTTTGGTCGCTGTATATGCTGCGCGCTATGCTTTGGTATATTGTACGCGCTTTTTGATGATTTTGGCTCCCCTCTTTTCCTCATCACGGTCCTTTTATTTGCTTGTTTTGATGTGACTTTCTCTTGCAGAGACTCATTGATCCGGTCTCCATTCTTCATAGCGTTCACCACATTCCCTTAATGCACTTAACCATTCTTCATTGAGGTCGTATTTTTTGGAGTATAATTGTGCCAATATTTGAAGTGGTACCTTTTCTTCCAACTTTCTTCCGTATGCAATACCTGTTAATTGCACTTCGTTGTTAACGTTCTCCACTTTCAATAAGAGGGTGGAAATCTTTCCATCGTATTTAACCTTATCGATATTTTGTAGTGCTTGGCGGTCTTCTGCATTAATAGTATACCGGTTAGTTATTTCTTGACAAAATCGTTGCCAATGAACGAGTCCTTCGACCTTTTTATGGCCTAGTTCACCAGTCATAGCACATCAATACCAATTGGTGGAATTCGTAAGATTTTCTCCTTTCGTCCGATTGATGGTGTATTGTATCCTATGCCTGTGTTTTTCCCAATGTTGTAGGTTTCGTCGTAAATGATCTTCACATTGGAGTAGCCATGTTTTCATGTTTTGGTAGTTCTTTGCTTCGAAGATTTGCGCTGGTGTGACGTCGGTCCTTTTGGCACTGGCCAAACCTTAACTTACTGCTTCTATAAGTAGTTCCATTCGATTGTAGTCCACGTCTTCTTTGGGTGTCATTCCACGCCTGGCGTATTGTTGCCTTCCTCTCCAACTTCGTTATGCTTCATCAGGGTGTTTGTAACTTTCACTGTCGGAATAACCACTTGATAAACTATCGTCATCGTCATTGTTGTCACCTGGATGTCCACGAATATTTCGGGGACCATGTGGTGTTCCTTGTCCTCCACCACTAGGCCCTGCGTCTGCCTCTTGTCATTGAGGGGCCTTTCCTTTTCTTTTATAATTGTCTGGAGCGTTTTGGCTGTCCCTAAGTGCAGTGATTCGAGGCGTACAGCTTCGTTCTCAGTCGGTACCTGATGGTCGCTGATTAACCTGCACCAAAAAATTGTCCAGTACTCTTTTTAATTCATGGATTTCTGTATACTTCCAGGCTGCAAATTCCTTGTTGACACCCTGGTTGCTTGCTATTTGTGTTCTCACATAGCTGTTTTTTTCTTTTTACGAAGCTAGCTCCCTTACCAATTCGTCACGTTGTGATTGTAAGGTATTAACCTTCGTTTCCAATAAGAGGTCTCGGGTGAGGGATTGTGGATCAGTTGTTCATATGTTGCCATGCAATTGCTGACTAACCTCTTGGTGCCGCTCCTGCTGCTGCCGAATCTTATTTTGTGTGGTTATTTGTCTAAACCCGGACCGGTCCCAAGCTCCACCAAGTGCTGAAGTAACCATTTCTAGGTTCTTCCGGGAATTTTCTACCTACACATCGACTAGTTTCTCGGCTTCCTTGACTCTGGTCCAAACCTCTTCCAAGTATGCCACTAGGCGTCGTTGGGAGTTGGTTAGAGTATTGAAGGCAATTTGTTGTCGATCTTGAGTTTCCTTTACCGTCCGGTCAATAAGTCCTATTACTGAGTCATGCTGGGTCATGAAATCCCTCGCAGTTTGTCGCGCCTCAGCTTGAGGTCCTTGGTGTGGGGTAGAGTATCATTCGAGGAAACTGAGCGATGGTTTTGTTAGTCCTCCAGGGGTTGGTTGTACCAAACCCCTCATCTTAGACTGTGATCACCTTTTGTCAACCCTTGATGGAGGCTGTACGCCAGGGGTTCCCCTTCGACTTGGAAGGTAACTTCCAGGAATCGTTGGTAGTTACGACGTTGTAGTTGAAACTTGGTCAACTCCATCATCATTGCAGCTATCTCCCATAATTTCGTCTTCTCCCATAATCCTTAAGGCCATATCCGCGTAAGTTTCTGGTCTTGTCTTCGAATCGTCAATTTCATGGTAGAAAAGAAATCATTTGTTAGTCCAACCAGCCGTTTTGATTGTATCGCGTAGGATTTTGACAGTAGACAGATTTACCCCACTAGCCTTCATCGTCTGGCATATCCGGGGCACGTGATATCGTATTTGATCCACGACGTAGGGTTACAAGCCACGAGGGGCACTTTTTGCAAGTGGTGTAGAAGTATTCCTGTTATCAAAGTTATGAACAATTTCACTGAAAGGGTGTTTCCAAATAAGTGACTTGGGTGATTTTGCAGCTTGATAAGGTTTTCGCTGCTTTACCGTTTTGGGGCTACTTTTCTTTGGTCTGACTATTAGAGATTCAATAGAACAAGCTAGTGTAAGGCTAGGCTGCCTTGCTTGTTTGGCTCGATGTCATCGTAATCATCTTCGTCCCTTGCGGTTGTTAAATACCTGTGAAGGGGTTCAGATAGGTGCTGCGTAGCCGGTCTGTCTCCTAAGATGAAGAACCAGTAATAACAAAGGATAACAACAAGTATTGTCAAGATCATTGGACAACTCTTGTGTCGATCGTGCCTCAGTGACCAAGAGACTATCAATATAGGGTCACGGGTTTTAAACAGAATAACAAAATACGGCACCACGATCAGAGAGGACGGTATGGGAGGATAGCGAGTAACTTAGGTTGTCTTAATCTTACTTGCTAAGCTAACGGTAGTGACAGGAGTATATATGAAAAACATAGCATCATTCTGAACCTTCCCTCTATCACCGCCAATGTCCACTTCCTTCTCTCAATCCCTCATCTGATAATAAAGAAAGAACATTCTGCACAATTGCCAGACAAAAGAAATGCTTCTGCATAACACCTGCTCCCCTCTGTCACAAACCACAAAGCCATAACCATGTCCTACATCCTTTTCCGTAACCACAATGCTTTCCTTCCTAACACCTGCACTTTCTGAAGAACAAAAGAAACTAAGAAACCAAAGCATGCCGAGCTGCATTTCCAACAACGGGTAACAAACGCGGAGCTCAGTAGAATAAGGTTAAGCGTTTTAAGTGTTCTGCAACGGAGTCCTGTCAGGAAGGCGTCGTGGTTTTACCGCTAATACTCGTTTCGCTAAGACAACTAATCGTACGAAGTGTAGGTAATAACTTGTTATACTGACAAGATCTGGTCTCCGTTGCTTCCTGTTTTAATAGCTGCATAGGAACTCTTATATTTATATCCCGCCTGAGTTTCCGCGGCCTGTACATCTAATAGCTATACTAACTAAGTACCTCCGTAACAACTAGTATTCTTTCGTCCTCACAATTTTAAGTGCGAACACTTGTAGATCCTGAAAAATTACACGCTTTTGGTCATTACGGATAGTTTACTTCATCTTCCTCAGGATGTCTGAGGTGCCGCCAGTCAGAAGTACACGATGCCCTAGCCATATGAACTTTAGTCTGAATATGCTGCCCAAATGTGTACATACCAGTTGTTCCTCAGTCATTGAGGTGATCAGTCTCAATTTCAGACAATGGTGACAACACAGAGGCATGACTACATTATCTTTACGTAAAGTCGGTAGGCTTAGTGCTCCATCGCTTCTTTGATTTGGCTAGCTAGAATGGGCTTGCAGCTACGTCCCCTTAACCCCCGTGCGTTCTATGGACCTATGAATTAATTGTAGTCGTTCAACGTGAAGCGTTCTTGTTTCCTGATTTGGTAGGCCTTTCCCCTCACCCATATATTATTTTTTATTATGTACTGGATTCTAGTTGTACGGGCAGTGCACACTACCCCTCTCATATATCCTGCGAACAGCTTCCGGTCGGACGGACACCAACAATATATACAGTGTTATGAGGACACTGCCAATTCTGCGATTTTTGCTGGTAACAAGCAACTTCACAATGTACTGCAGGCAACGTCCGGGCCCTATGTCGGGGCCAGAGTGGGGTGTTGGCATTGCATATGCCTAACAGTCGTGTAACTCTCTACCATAGGGAGAATAACTCGCTTGGGTCCTCTGAACCCTTTGGAACACACGATCGGCAGTTTCCCTTCCGCCCTGGTCTACCTTCCTGGTTCACAACCTAAGCATTACCACTGGCGTAGCTCAAACGGTAATCTTTGGTAGCATTACATGACTAGTCTAACCTTAAGCTTCTGCGTTCCAGTATGGGATAAGATTGAGTCTACTATGAGGTGCAGCCGACTCTTGACACAACCAGACACCCGTTTCCGAATTTATAAGGTGGGAAGTATTCAGTCCGATGCCAGCTACATAAATGTATGAGGTACGTCACACAGTGATTGATATCTAGGTAGTTTTCTTTTATTATGGAGATACTTTACGTACTTGTTGCGTTGAGACACGTCGCCAGATTATTCTACAATCTGATGTCTGTTTCTGATGTTGTATGTTGGTGGGTGCTCGGCTCGATGCCAGCTCTACAGCGATATAAGCCATGTCCCTACACAATGGATATCCATCCAGCTTGTCCCTATCTGGGAGATGGTAGACCTACTTGGCGCATTTGTAGTAGGTGGCAAATTATGCTTCAAGTAGAGTTCCGTTTTCGGTTCTGTCACCTGGTAAGTTTTCAGCTCGACGCCGTCTACACTGTTGAATACTTGACAACTGTACTCGATGGATATACATCAAGTTGACCTATGATATGTACCTGGACATATTTATACTTAATGTCAGATTAGAATTCCGGAAGTGGACAAGAATAAATTTAATGTTCAAGTTTATAACTTGTACCTCGAGCCCTACAATGACGGATTCTAACTAGATTACAATGGATTAAAATGGAGGAACCCTTTACCAAATCATCAGATGGCTCCCCTGGATCTGGTTACGTGCGCAGAATGCGCCCCTGCACCACATTGTGTCCAGACAATGTTGCCACGTCCTCCTGTGCCCTTGTTATTTGTTAACATTTTGAGTACCACACACATCTGATGAACAGGATGGATGGAATGCTAGTAAGAACTTTTCCTGATGGATATGGAAATGGTGGTTTTGTTTTGAAACTCAACAAATCAACAACATATATTTAAATTCTGAAATCGAATTAAGTTTTAAAATTTATATCTATATAATAATTTAATATGAAGTCATATTATTGATACAACTATCTGATACAATATATAGAAATAAAAGTAAACCAAGACCCTGTTCGGCACGTACCAATAAAAATATATTACAATTGAAGATGAAAATGACGTATATGCTAATAAACAGATTCTGTGGTAAGATAACAAATAGGCATGCGGCAAGGACTTTAAAACAGTGGGGAAAACTGAAAAATAAAAACAGTTCTAAACTATAGGTTAGGATATACTACAAATAAATCACACTATAAGATAAAGTTTTTCATAGATTTTATAACAAAAAATATTATAAGGCAAACTCCTACCAACCTATCTCTACCAGGTGATCCTTTTACATTCTATTTGTCCATTTTTCTCTTTATTATTCCCCTCATTGCAGCTGTATGTTACTCTGATATATACAGCATAATCAGTGTATTCTTTAATTGAGAACAGGCTAACAACAGAGTTAGAAGAATTTACTTGCTTAAAAATGCCGAATAGCATCTGGGTTGAAGATGGCGAAAGGTTCCTAGTTGAGGCTCTTGTTAGACATGTTGAAAATAGTGACCGTGCCGAGAATGGGTTCAAAAAAGGCAGTGTGGTTGAGTATTGTGGTAGAGCTAAATACAGTCTATAAGGATGTTAGCACAAAGCCTTTTACAATTGTACAAGCGAAACGTAAGGAAGTTATAGTAGGTACTAATTCCTACCAAACGAATATGTTTAGAGCTAATAAATACCAGGCTTAAGAAGTAGTTTGACATTGTTGATGCAATTCGCCAAAATTCTCAGTTTGGATGGGACGATATTAGAGGTGTACCAACTGCATCAGCTCAGGTCAGGAGAGTTTATTTGGATGTAAGTGGGTGTCTTAATGCTCGAGATTTAGGCTCTAACCATTTGGAAATATTTGACAGAGTAACAAGGGAGCTATGAAGTATAGATAAAAAGGCTTTCCGGTATACGGCCTGCTAGCGAGCCTCTTTCTCGAAATATGAGCTTCTGGGAGATTTGCTCGTACTGCCTCTATTTAGTCTTTAGTGGAGAACTGTGAGGGCAGCGGTACGGATCCAATTGATGCTGAAGGAATCTCCCAATCACACTCGGTTGATGACTTGTCAAGTCAAATTGACTTTGATTCTCAAAGTGGGCGAGGAGATCAGGGAGCTGAGCCTGAAATTCAGCCAGTCTCACCAGTTATGAGAATCAACACGAGGGACCCAAATCCTCTAAGGTATCTGTGATCTATCTCAGAATCTCTGGATACATCTACCGATAGGGTCCAATCCTCAAACTCAACACTGCCAACCGGCAAGCGAAATCGTCCAACCAAGGTTACTCAAACTTCCTTGAGTACAGCACTAAGTCAAGCTACAAATGAAGCTGTCCATCAGAAAGATCATGGAATATCATCAAATTATGAGCGGGCTATCAAAGTCCTTGAAGAATGCTATGAAGACAAGCTCTCTATTGCTCAGATGGTAAAGGCAATATCTCTTTTCGAGGATAGAGCAAAGGCTAGTGTTTTCATTGCCCTTTCACCAGGAATAGTTCGGGATGCATAGATTAGAGAGTAAATTGATAATCAATGGACTTGTTTGTAAGCTCTACTGTGTATTACAGGTTGTACTACTTGGTTGTTTTTCTTCCTAGATCTAGTTCAGATATAGAAATATCTTTTTTCCTTTCAGGCTATGTAACATGCTCTCTATCGTAACTCATACCTTCCCAGGTATAACACGTAGTCCTGTCACCTATCTTCTGCTATTTGATCTCGAATATGCAACATAGCTGTAGAAGAATTTTCTTGTTCAACTTCTACTACTGCCTGGCTTCCATACTCCGTACTTTTTCACTCATTATCGGGTTCTCTATTTCCCCCATCTACCTTCTTCGTTGATAGCAGAGAATTGCCTTCATTTCATTACGTTAGCATTATGACGTAAGCATAATTATCAATTTTATTGAATGAAAGAAGGACTTACTGGGAGTGACATGGGCATAATTTGATGGCCAAAGAAACATTCTTCCTCAGGAGATCACTTGCGAATGAAATTGTACAGTCCAGCAAGTGTAACCTCAAGCTTTACTTGACTGACCATCGGATACTCTAGTTGTGCTCGTAGAATTGAAAAGGGGCGTTTGAGGACAACGGGAGCTGGTTCAATTACATTGCGTAATTGAGAATGCCGAAGATTGAACCGTTACTCTTTATTGTATGACCTGGTAAAGTACATCATTGTTAGCTAAACATTGATTCCAACTGAAGTATACTAGTTGTATAATGAAATACAAGTCAAACTTACTTTTTTCTTGCTTGATAATGCTCACACAGATGATATCTTACCCCACGATATGGAGTCAAGCATTGAGCACTCAATTCATACCCCACATCACCAAGATAGTATGTACCAGTTGGAACTGCAAACCCTTTGGTTAAAGCATCCTTGAAAACTCGTCCATCATGCGCAGAGCCTTCCCATCCTGATAAAAGAAAGTGAAAGGACATGCAGAACATACAGGCAGCGAAGACATCTGTAGTGATTTGTCCCTTCCGATTATGATAACATGCCATCTGCCATGATGGAACATGGGCAGTAATAGCAGTTCCATCGATTGCTCTCAGCGCATTCTTGAAGTATGGATAAAACCCTGGGTTTCGCTGAACCTCATATGTGCATTTGGTGGGAGGAAGTTTGATTAATTCCTTTGCCAATGCAACCTGGCCATTAAGAACACGGTTGAAGTATCTAACAGCATGGCAATTAGCATTCCAGCAAGTTCTAAGAGGAAATATCAATCATATCGAATAATTATCTAGTGGAAAATACTTACCGGCTAACACTATCAACGCTACGTTGGAATCGTTCTCCTGCTTCAGAGTTTGAACCATTGTGTGAAACTATCTAAATAGAGATGGCTACCCACTCCGTAACAGCTATATCCTGTGAATCTCTCAAGTAACCACCCTGTTCTAATAACTTACACAATTGGAAAAATACATTGCTCGATATGCGAAACACTTCCTGAAACCGCACATCATGAGTATTGATCGATAACGGCTCCTGAAGGTAGGCTGGTCCACTGAGAACCGTGGTGTCAACTCGTTCACCTTACTATCGATGATCTATGTATTTACCAATATTGCCAAGTATATTGAGCAAATGTGTACTATCGATCCAATATATGCAATTTGTTGCTGGAACTTCAGAGTCAGACTGTGAGCAACTTCCATGGACAGATTCTAGATCATAATCAATGCTTTGCGTGGGGTAAGGAATTGGTACAAGGCTCTCATTCATTGTAATTGACTTCAGTGGAGTTATTGTTCTGGATAGAGAAAACACTTGCATTGTGAGCTCTTTTTCAATACTACCATAACCTCCTATTACAAAACATGAAAGAATACGTTACCATTCATGATACTGAACCTCGCCCTATAATATATATATATGATAAAAATTTATAGACGTAATAAAAACATATTATTGTTTAATGCCCTGTACCGAACACAACACTATATAAAAATTTAATATGGCCAAATTTATGCTACGAAAGTGATATGCCGAACAGGGCCAAAGTAATCAGGCGTACAATTCAAATTATGACTGGAAGAAATAAAATTATGATTGATGTAACCAATAACACATAAGAAACGATATCACGAGATTAAAGTAGATGTAATTCCATTAATAGCGGATAATTTCTTTTAGCCTTGCAGAAATAGCCAGTTGAAGTAAACTTTATCTTAACCACATTCCTTGACTAACTAAATCTCGGGCTTTAAAGAATTATTCTAAAGATTGGTCTTTATAATGGCTAAATTTAGTAACCTTGTATTATACTTGAGAGTAGTTGTAGTATTTTGATATGCTCCATTGAATTTATCATAAAAAGTTTAATCATATAAACTGTTTTTGATTGTTTTATGATAATTGCTGTACTGTCAGGTCTGTAAAGTCTTCGGACAGGGATGGCACCTGATAGAACCCCGGTCATTGAAATCTCACCAACAGTTGACTTGTCATATGTCTTGGTTCAATCAATATACCTCCTTGATTCTTTTATCGTGATAGCTTCAAGTCTTTATTATCCTGCTTTTACTAGAGTTTATTTATTATCCCAAAACTTACTTGCTATCAGAATATAATTTATCTTTATCCTATCATAATTTCTACTAAGCTATTCAATGTGGTAAAGGCTAAGAAGAGGATTTCGTAGCCATCATGGGCAAGGGTTACACGGTCATTGGATGTTTTTGTGAGGGCAGTCCAGAAGGCTTTTGCTCCGGAGAGGGAGATATTGGGGTTGAGACACCATATTTCTCTGCATTCTGCTCGGTTGACTTTGGCTGCGAAGAAGTTCCTGAAGAATCAGGGTGTGGAGTTCATGGGTTTCATCTTGTGCGGTGTGGGTTGACAATTCTAAGCATTGGAAGCATTGTTATGGTAAGAGGAAGGGGTTTGTAGGTTGGGATTACATAGCCACATTCATGGTTAAGGAAGAGGAGGTGGCAGTTGCAAGGGTGAGGCTGTCAGTTGTCGAATCTGTGGTAGCTTCTTCGGATGTGGCTGGGAAATGACAGGCCTATAGCTAAGGGGGAGGTGGCGAGAGTCTTGGTCGCTCCAAAGGCAGTGCAGGGGCCGGAAACACCTAGGGGAAAGCCCACAGATGATTCCATAGTTGAAGAGTGAGAGGCGAGGAGGAGGATATGTGAGTGGCAAAGGATAGCCATCAGGGGAAGAGACAAGTTGGAGGCAGTTCTTTGAGGGATGCGTGATGTCTTAGTCATTCTAGGGGCTGTTTATACTTGGCAACAGCTATTACTATCATCGTGGATGATATTATGCTTTGGCTAATGTCTATGTTACCACTTACACCATCGGTATACTTAAACAATATGCGTAATGCCAATATCCTCATAGTTGCGTGGTAGTAGGAGTGGAGGAAAGAGGTAACCAAATCATATCGTAGCTGTGTTACTTAGAAGAATGCATGAAGCACTAACCACATATCGATCTGTTGTTCCTTATATTGTACTCCCTGCTACACTATGAGTCAGAACTGTGACACTTACACCAGCGTAGGATCCAATGACTCAAGAGAGTCTTTGGACAATGGCACTATAGTAATCGGTCAAAATTGTAGATAATGTAAATCCAGAATATTATTGGTGTTACGAGTAACCAACTCAGAGCTCAGTAGAGTATCATTAAGCATTAAGGTATTCAATAACAGAGTAGTTTCTGCAAGGATTAATAATAATTGTTCGCTAGTACTCGGTTCGCGAATACTACTCAGAGTTTGAAATGTAGGTAAGAACTAGTTATAGTGATAAAATCACTTCTTCGTTTCTGCTAGTCTAATAGCTGGTGAGGAACTCTTATATTTATATCCCACGTGAGTTTCCGTGGCTGGTACATCTAAGGCCAATGCTAAGTAAGTTTCTTAGCAATAATCACTAGTGTTTCGTTTTATCAATCCTGAGTCTAAACAGTCGTAGACCCTGAATAATTTTCTGCTTCCAGTCATTCAGCTATTATAACTCCGTCTTCCTGAGGGTGTGCAACACGCGAGTCGGAAGTTAAAGATCTCTTTGTCATATAAACTTAGTCTGAATTTGCCTCCCAAATGCAACCATACCAGTCGTTCCTCAGTTACCAAGGTGATTAATCTCAATATTAGACGACGGTAACAACACAGATGCATGACTGTATTGCCTTCATGTAGAGTTGGTAGACTTGGTGCTTCAACGCGTCCTAAATTTGCCTAGCGAGATGACCTTGCAGCTGCATCTTCTCCACTCTTGTCCGTTCTTGCGGACCTATGATTATTTGTAGTTGGTCAACGTGAAGGGTTACCCTTTTTCTTAATTGGTAGGTTTTTCTCCTCTTCCGAATACCATTTGTATTATATGCCGGATTTCAGCTGCATGAGCAGTGCAGACTACTCCTCTCAGATAACCCGCAGAGAGCTTCGAGTCGGATCGATGGCGACAAAATATATGGTGTTACGGTGAGCCTACCCATTCTAAGATTGTTTGCTGGCAACTAGTAACTTTACGACAAGCTACCCACGACATCTGTGCCCTTTATCAGGGCCAGAGGAGGGTGTTAGAACCCCTTAAGCCTAACACGAGCTCCCTCCTCCAAAAGCTCATCACGAGTATTTCGTTCTTCAATTTCTCTTTATTCCCTTTCAGCACTGAGTATCGTTGGCTGAACAACCTTCCGCATATACTGGGCCACGGCAGGAAATCGTTTGCACTATTCTACCTCTGCCCTACCCGGTGTTACAGGGTTTTCTATATGAAAACTCTCTGCCAATTCCTGGCTTTGTTCCATGCTTTCTGGTAGCTCACAGGTGTCGTCAACTTTGGAACATCCCTTCCACCTTACGGAATATGTTAATTCACACATCAGTATATTACTTAGGGGAACTTGCCTAGTCTCCGAGTGTAACGGGGGCTCCGTGTGGGAAGATGGATCCCCAGGATGCGGCCATACCGAAGCTTTCTTCGTACGCAAAGTGAAGAACAAATATGTAAGAGAGAAAACCTTAATGGTGAAACTTAATATCATGAAGCCGCAGCTTTACTCAATAAGTTCTCCAGAGGATAGGTGATCGTCTTAGGAGCAGAGGTCACGCATATACAGAAGTAGAATTATATTGCCAGCACCTCTCCATCACTCCTAAGCGCACCACCATCGCGAGCATGCCCATCTCCTCTGGGCCTCGGGCTAACATTCTACCGAATGTCAGCCCGCTCAGCTAGTTCTTTATCCGACGTGAAGTGCTCATGCAGTATCCTGTCATATACAATCGACTGCAGGAGAAAGCTCTTCATATCGCTGCCCTGTTAGTGGCAAACAAACAAGTTACTGAGAAGCTAGTGTAATATTGAACTCACTGTCCCATTCGTATTTGTCTATGCAAGTCTCGTAGATAACCATTACGTTTGATAAGTTTATTGCCTTCTATAGTCTGCCACACAATAGCTTGGTCTACGGACTCCCATGATGAGACACTTAAACCATTGGCTCATACGGGCGCTACCCGTAGCCAGTGGCGATAAACACCTCAACCAAGATAAGACTACTACGAGCTAGAGCTCGCTAACAACCACCAGATATCTTTCAGTCTTTCGGAGACATACGGGAGTCAAAGGTCTACCACTTAACCGGAGGCCTCCAGGGCCTCCGATATACCTTACATACCTACCAGCGTAGGCGTATAAGGATCAGTGGTGTATGCACTGTAGAATCACTTCTCGTGTAACCATTCGATGGCCCTATGCCCCCTCGTAGATCCTGCGTACATCTTCCGGTCGGAAGGATGGTAATAACGTATACGGTATTACACCACAGTCTTCAATCATAGGCTTTTACTAGCTAACTAGCAACCTCCCTATAGTTGGCCCATGACACATTGTCGGTATATCAGGTCCAGAGGGTGTTGTTGGACTCAGATTTCTCAATGTTCGCCCAAGGCAAGATTTTCTGTGGTTCGTAGCCCAACAACCGATTTCCCGCTTGAGCCTAGATTCGAACCTCCAATATAATCTTGCGTAACAAACAATCCTATGACATTTCCCGAAACCACGCGTGACCTTTTATGCTCAAGGTGGGGTAACTCCTATCGAAAAGTACTGTAACCTCTTTGTCAAGCTAAGGGAACTATACTCTCTAAGGTAGGGTAACTACCTGCCTTAGATAGGGTAACTCGCCGGAACTCACAGAGACCTTCCGCACTCCCAGCGTAGACTTTCCTACCTACCCGGTATACTGTTTCTCGTTCGCAGTCTAAGCATTATCTTTTGTTTAGTCCACATGGTAACCCTTTGATAGTGTTACCTGACTAGCGTAACCGTAACCCTTCCCGGCTCTGGCATGGGCTAAGACTAAGTCAACTGTAAGATCCAGCGTGGTCGTTACATCACTCCTCTCTTCTCTAGGGCCGCCCTCCGCCTCTAGCGTTTTCGTTTATTTCCAGTCCCCCTGTCTACTACCCATTGATCCCCGAGTTTCGACGGGTATCGTTTGTGGAAATATACGAGGGCTTGTGTGCCTGTTCCCTCCAACATTTCATAAAGTTCGCAAGAGTTATCCTCGGGACCATAGCTCTTCCAAGCCACTAAATATGGGACAAATTGCTTGGGGATTTTCTGACAAGGTCCCCCATACCAATGGCTGTCAAGGATGGTCTCAATAACATAACTAGGGTCATTATCTATTTTATCGGGAATGGGTACCTCTACTGTATGCCTGCCAGTTGAGTCTTTCCTATATGGATCTAAGCGGCCAACATTGAAGACTGGATGTATACCCCAACGTTCGCGGAGTTGAATTTCATAAGCGGCTGAACCAACTTTTTCGTAAGACCATAAATGGTCCGAACATACGATGATCATGTTTTTCCATAGATCGCTTGGTACGTTTGTTTTTTCGATTCAACATCACTCGATCGGCACTCTTGTCTCGACCAGAATTGACATCCTACAACGTAGTATACTCCGGTGCTGGCAATCTTTTCTGATCATTCGACTTCCGTTGTCTCTCTTGAGCCTTAAGCAAAGTGTCTCGAATTTCCATCCATGTCTCTTCTCAATCCTTAACTAATAGCTCGCTACTTGGGTGTATACCTTGACTTTCCGATACGGACCAGGACCAATTTGCTTCTGGATTAAACCCATAATTGATCTCAAAGGGGGACACCTTGGTCGATTCCGAGGTTGAAGTGTTATAAGCCTATTCCGCAAAGGGAAGTAGCTCTGCACAGTCTTCCTGCTGGTAGGACCAATAACTACGAATGTATTGCTCCAGAGTCTTATTTACCCTTTCAGTCTGCCCATGAGTCTCAGGGTGGAAAGCTGTAGAAACATTTAGCTTAACTCTTAGCAATTTCATTAAGCTAGTCCAAAACTTAGAGGTGAATCAGCTATCACCATCCGATATGATACTCTCTAGTAGAACATGGAAACGCCAAATATCCTTCCGGAACATAAGGGCTAAGTCAGCTATAGGTACTTCCGTTGCCAACAGGTATAAAATGAGCCATCTTCGAGAACCTGTCTACTATGACCCAGATTTTCGTATACCCTGTTGACTCCAGTAATGCCACAATAATGTTTATAGACATCGCCTTCTATGGTCGTAGCGGTACCTCTGTAGGTTTAAGTAGTCCAAACTTCGTGTGTCGTGCAGTCTTACTGCGCTGGTATATATCACATGTGCGAACATATTGTGTGATATAATCATCCATCCTTGGCCAGTAAAAGTTTACCCTAACCCTTTCCATAGTCCTGTATGTCCCAAAGTGTCCCGCTAAGCGAGAATCATGTTCAGCCTCTATGATTGTACCTTTTAACCCTTCATTCGCTGGTATGTACAAACGGTTCTTGTAAAGGAGTTGGTCCTTCTCAATCGTAAGGTTAGGATCAACTCCCTTGGATTCTTCCTTAACCAAATCAAGGATCTTTAGGTATTCCTTCTTCTTTGATGCAACCTGCTTGAGTCACTCTGGGAACGTGGATTGTAAACGGAATCCTTGGCACTCCTGCAACAACTATGGTCGCAAGGTGTCCCGCTCCTGTTGCACTACCCATTGCCCAGGGCGAAAAAAGCTTCACAAAGAATTTGCTAGAGAATTACCCACCCCTTCAAGGCGGTAGTCCCTACGCCTAGACAGTGCATCGGCCTTTTCATTCAACCTGCCTTCATGGTATACTACCCGGAAGTTGAACGGTTGTAAGTACACAGACCAGCGATGTTGCCTACGGTTTAGAATCTTGGTACTGTTGAAATATTCCAAGTTCTTATGATCTGTGTAAATGGTAACCTGATCCGCTACCGACCGTAGTAAATTATCCCATTCCTTGAATGCTGCCACGATCGCAGTCATTTTCTTATCATGGACATCATAATTTATTTCCCAGGGGAGAACTTTCGACTATGAAAAGCTACGGGATGCCATTTATCGTCCCCACAGAGTTGGGACAATATGGCTTCTAGAGGAAAGTCACTAGCGTCGGTTTCCAACTTTGTTTGACGTTCTGGGTCAAAGTGTACTAATATAAGTCCTGTTGTAAATTTTTCTTTCAAGAAATCAAAGGCCTTCTGACATGCTGGTGTCCAATGGAATTTGATATCCTTCTTTGTCAGGTTGGTGAGAGGTTTGGCAATCTTGCTGAAACCTTCGATAAACCTGCGGTAGAAATTTGCAAACCCCATAGCTTTGGACCTCAAGATTACTATTGGGTGGTAGCCATTTCTTAACTTCGGCTACCTTTACCTCGGTCATGGATATTCCTCGATAAGATATCTTATATCCAAGAAATTCAACCTCGGTCTGATGGAAGGTTGATTTCTTTATGCTAACACATAAGCGCGCTTTCCTAAGCCTTTCCATTACCCTACGGACTAAAGAGACATGTTCCTCCATTGTTTCAGAGTAGATCAATATATCATCTATATAGGGGATCACGCCTTCAGCTAATAGGTCCCTGATGATCCCCTTGATCATGCCTTGGAAAGTTGCCGCAGCGTTGCATAAGCCAAAAGGCATCACGGTATATTCATATAATCCATACCGGCATCGGAATGCAGTCTTCCATTCCTCTACGTCCGCCATTCGCAGAAGGTAGTATCCATTTTTCGAGGTCCAACTTAGTGAACATCGGTGCTTTTCAGAGTCTGTCTCGGAGCTCATTCATTCATGGTAGAGGGTATCTGTTCTTTACCTTCATCTTGTTTAGCCCACGGTAGTCTATACATAATCGTAATGTACAGTCTTGTTTTGGTACAAAAAGGATAGGCCCAGCGGCAGGAGAGCTTGACTTCCTTATCTTTCCCGTAGGTAGCATCTCATCGAGATACTCGCGGAGGACCTTAAGCTCCTTTTCTGATAAGGAATAAATCAGTCGGAAGGGCGGACCTGTATTCGGAAGTAGCTCAAACTTGTAATCATACTTCGAATGCTCCGGTAAGGATTCAATCCGCTGTTGGCTAAAGATATCCCCAAAGTACTTATACTCAGGTAGGAGCTTCAACCAAATATCTCCCCCGTCCTCATCTGTGAACTGTGACATCCCAAAGAGGTAAATTGAACGAGCATCCTCGGCTAACATTTCCTCTTCGGTTATGAATTGGAGACGTCTTTTGGGACATAAACAATCTGCCTCATAATATTCTGATCTCCGTGTCAGAATACCTTGTTTCCAGTCTATATCTGGATTATGGTGTTGTAACCACGACATCGGTAAATATCCATCAAACTTTGAGTTACTCATGTCGGCAACTTCAAATCGCATCTTATTCCTGTGATCACCGATAGGCATTTTCACCTCCTTGGTGTAGTGGATACCTGATCCGGGTATGTGATTTCCACTCGCATCCGAGATTGGACAAGATACGGTTCGCAGCACACATGGCATTTGGGTTTCCTTAACCCAGCGAGTACAAAGGACTGGGCCTTTAGTACCTCTATCTAGTAAGAGTATAGCCTCTGCAGCACTCTTCCTTGCTCCAAGTTTCCATTGAAGTCGTACCTTAACTCGGATAGACTTATTATGATTTGGAGGGTCTTGTACCCTCAATCACTTTGCAGGTCTCAAGTCATTAACCATTTTGATGGTAGTATCCCTTCCCTTTCGACACCAGGGCGGCCACAATGGGTCGTGAAAATTCAATAATAATATAAATGGCAAGGAACGTTTACTATCACGCCTGCATGATTTCGGATATTGAACCCTCCTCAGGTAAACTGGAAATCAACTTTGATTGCTTAATCAAGTCCTGCTTGACGTAGTAAACTTTAAGAACAAAGACAATACATAACCATGGAAACTCTCCTAGCAACACTAACCCATAAGGAAAACCAATAACCTGGATTCGAAAAGAAAACCCATGACAAAAGAAATAAGGAAACACAACCCAGAACATCTAACATAACCAAGATTCCTCCCGGATTCTCACCTTGTTTGCGGTAATCCAATGATCAGCCCCTCTCTTGCTAGGGGCTCATTGGTTTCTTGTAAATTGGTTTGCCCTTGATGACAGACCTACCTTAGTCCGATTCCTCCTTATCAACCTCCATAATCTGTGGAGAGGCTTGACGTACTTCGAGGAGTTTCTTATCGCCAGCTGAAGAAGGAGCCGCTTCAATGCGTTTAACCTTGCTAACCTGTGCCTCGTTAGCGGACCGCTGATTTTTTCCCTTTGCTGAATGAACAACAAGGGAAGACGATGTGCATTTCCGCCAGAAGTGGCTAGGCTGTCCGCATTTAGAGCACTGGCCAGACTTGCGCCGCTTTTCAGTTAGGTTATCCGGAATGCTCTCATGAGCGATGGCATACGCGGATTCTCCTACCTTATGGGACTTATTTGTCTGGGAGGGTTGGGATTTTGACTTACCCAAACCCTTCTCCTTTTTCCGCTGCTTCTTTGAGGAAGAGCCCTTATCGCTAGCCTTGTCAGTTCTAGACCCACCATGGTATTTGACAACTGTTTTACCTAAGTTAGCATTGTCTTGAAGGGTATGGCCAACTTTACAAAGTAGATCGATATATGCATTGGCTTCGGTAGGATGTGATGGTTTTAACGCCGATGCGTTTCGCAACTCCGAAATGATCTCTATCCGAACCTTATCTATTATTCGCTTTGAATCCGGGTACTCGAGGCTGGCAGCGAGGTCAACCACTTTATCGAGGTACTTGTCAACCTTGCCAGGCTTCATAGACCAACACATCCATTCAACAAGGTTGCGATCATGATCTTCTTGCCCACCAAAAGTGGTTTCAAGCCGAGCGCGGAATCCTTCCCCGGTTCGCAGCTCATTGTCGGTGTTAAAGATGATACCCATCCGCATCGCTTCATCCTCGCTCATGTAACGATGGATACATAAATACCAGGTTTGGCTGCATTCTCCAAGCGGGGAACGAGGAAGCGAATCTTATCCATATGGTCCAAACCAGACTTCTTGAAATAAGTGAATTGAACTTCAACGTCCGTGAGAAACCGTTTGATATCGGTAGTGTCTCCTTTGAAAGCCGTTATGTAACTTAACTTTTCCGGCTTCTTGGGCCTTGCAGAAGCAGAGCGTCCACTGCTGTTACAAGAGGATTGCCCACACGTTCTTCCAAGGAAGGCAGATAACTGTAACGGGGGCTCCCTGTCGGAAGATGGATCCCAAGGATGCGACCGTACCGAAGCTTTCTTCGTACGCAAAGTGAAGAACAAATATGTAAGAGAGAAAACCTTAAGGGTGAAACTTAATATCGTTAAGCCGCAGCTTTACTCAATAAGTTCTCGAGAGGATAGTTGATCGTCTTAGGAGAAGAGGTCTCACATATACTTAAGTAGAATTATATTACCAGCTCCTCTCCATCACTCCTAAGCTCACCACCATCG
>QLOI01005237.1:0-10197 GCA_003313605.1 Tuber umbilicatum | reverse complement strand
CCCCCCTTCTTTCTACCAATTCCCGAAGGGTTGCGGTCCATGTTTCCCTCAGTACACGTGAACCCTTCCCTTTGTGAGGAGAGGAGAAGTGGAAGGCGAAGAAGTGAGCCTATCTATCAATCATCCCTAGTCTTGCTCATCTTCTCACTTCTTATCCTTCTCCCCCCCACAACCCTCATAGCCTACCTTCGGGATATTCACTCCACCCTCTCTCCCTTCTTTACAAAAGCTCCCCCTCCCCCGTCCCTTCTATCGTCTTTCCTTCCCTTCCCCTACGATAAAGGAGGACGATAGAATAGACGTAATGGGTGAACTTTATCTTCCGCTTGAGATCTTGCAATACATTGTTTGGCAGGTTGGTTCTTCCCGTGGTTGTTTCTCTCACTTCTGCTTTGGGATAATTTCCCTTCTTGGAAAGGTAACATGGGGCTTACATTTTGTTTCTCTCTCGCTTTCCCTTTAATCTAGGTGCCCTCTGAGGATCGTGCCACCCTTTCCCGTTTGTGTCTCGCATCTAGCTTTCTGTATCATTTTGCGGCCCCGCGACTGTACCGTTCTCTAAACCTCAATTTTGAGGAGAAGGAAAAGTCCGGACTTGACCTGCTCAACACTCTCTTGCGGCCTGGGTATGACACTAGATGGAAGAAGTGGGTCAAGTCTGTCAATGTGACGGCGCTGAAGAATCCCGTCGAAATGCATGAGAGGCAGGGTGTTTGTGGGTCTCTGGCGAAGGTTTTGAACAAGATTGAGCGTGGGAGCTTGTACAAGTTCAGGTTTGTTTGCCCTTTTGTTCTACTTTCTAGGGGTTGGGTGGGGAGGGTTTTAGGGTATCTACGGGAGATTATCGTAGGTAGTTAACAGGCACGCCCCTGGGCTTGGGGTGAATATAGTTGGGGTGCTTGCTTTGCGCCTCACAAACAGGTCGTTGATGCGCTGGTTAAGCATGAGAAACTGCGGTGTCTCCAGGTTGCTTTCCCCTTTGATCCTCATCGCACCCCGGACGATGGAGAGGAGACGGACACTATTTTCAAGGCGCTCCCGGAGGAGAATTGCCATAATCTGGAATCACTGGAGATTAGAGAGGCCTGGACCAAAGAACAGATGACTGCTGCTGCCAAAGCTATAGGATCCCCTGGGTTGAAGAACCTAACACTCCATATGTCCTACTATTTCGACTGGGACTTGGAGAGTGAGTTCAGCAGATTGCCTCCTAGGCCTAAAGACGAAAGGTCGAAGCTGGTCTTGATTGACCTGTCTGGGATTAGCTTGTGCAATGCACAACCAATCATTGATAGCTACTTTAACCCTTTGACGCTTCGTAAGCTAGAGCTACGGGACTGCGTTGGTTACGAAAACGTGTGCCTCGCACTGTCGCGGCATCCTGGTGTCCTTGACATTGAGCAGCTGGTGCTTATATCTTGGGAAGATTGTGATGTCTCCAGTATTATACGATTCGTCGCCAAATGCAAACGTCTCAAGGTCTTATGTCTGGACTTGAGTTCTTTTACTGATGAAGGAATGCTAAAGCTGATACCTGCGTTTTCGGAATCCGGAAAGACATTGGAGGTCCTATCGCTCTGCCTGAGAAACAACCAAAATTGGCATGGTGAATCATTATATTACCCCCTGAAGGCCCTACACGTCATAAAAAGCTTTGAGAATCTTCGGGAGATAGGAATGAGCTACGCCATTCGTCCGACAGATGTATGCAACAAACCCTCCATCAAACCTTTTTTGTTGATTTTTTCTGTTTTGTTTTTATGATACCCTCAAATGAAATCCATTTCATGAACGTTCTTGCTGAGACTTTACCCTCCCCCCGTCCTTCCTTGGTTCTTCTCGATTCCCTAGCTCCATAAAATCGTCCCGACTCTTCCGCCCAGCGTGCGCGCCGCTGACCTACGCCTCCCGTGGACGTGGGTCGCCGAGAGCAGAGGGCTCATGGTCTCTAACATCTCCGCCCTTGCCGAAGCCCTCCCTGCCGGGAATAGTCTTACACACGTGATTGTCGGTGATAATGATGACTCTACTGATCCGCTTGCGTTCAAGACGATTCCAATTGTGCATGAGATGGCGGGGAGGGAGGTGAGGGAGTTGAGGGAACTTAGGCTTAAGTGTTTTCGCTCTGATTGGTTTTAGTGGGAAGCGATTGGTGGGTAATTTGGTTGGGGTAGTGGTAGATCGGGTAGGGTAGCCATTACTTTTTCGTGCTGTAAATATTTTTTCCTTCCCTTTTTCCTTTTTTTTTTAACTGGCTTCTGTTCATTTCTGCTCTTTTCTTTCCCTCTGGCATCATCATCTTATTTTTCCGCTGTGGTGCATGATGGGGCCCAGATCGCCAGGGGCAGATGCGAAGATTTTTAGGGGCAGGGGCAGGAGAACGTAGCAGATGCCCGCTCCTTTCGCATAGAAGCAGCAGAGGAAGGGAGACACATGAAGTCGATCTGGAACGGACGGGTAATGTCATATCATTAGCAACAGGCGTGCATTGCATTTTATCTTCATTTTTTTTCATTTTTCTCACTTTTCTTACTTTTTCCACTTTCTCATTTTCCATTTTCATTTTCATCTTTACACTCATCCTCATTTTTCTTGGCTTGTTCGCTTGCTTCATTTTTCCCATTTCCATTGTTACTCATCACATTAAATTTGGGCGTAATCATCTATCCATTCATACATACCACATGCATATAATACAGACTGAGTTAATCCTTCTGGAATTTTCAATTGGAGCAAATCCATTTATTCACATTCATCCACCCATGCACCAATGCAGAGCACGGTGCGGCGGCAATGTACTGGACCGGTATGGTCCCGTACTCGAGCACTTTACCGTGCTGTAATGTAATTGCGCCATGCACACAGCATGCACTCCTTACGACGGACTACCGAGCGACCGCGATATAAATATGACAGGGCCGACTCGCGAACGAAGCGCGAGCAAAGTAGGGGAACAAGCGCCGGGAGGCGTTCTTTATCTGTATGATACTTTAGCAGACTATGCCATCTTTACTCGTACTTGTGCTATAGTAAGGCAACCACGATTACGATATATACCTGTATCATACGATCAAAACGCTCCAGGTCCTAGAGATACGGTACGGTAGGAAGGGGTGAGAGGGCTTGGCAGAATGATGACATAATACGATGTTGTGGAAAGCGCATAGCAGATTTCATCAACCACAAATGTCACACGGCAGGGGAGTGCTCGAGTACTCTTGTACGGTACGGTACGGTACGGTACCGCAAGCAAGAAGTCGTGAACTCGCGCGGGGTGGGGTGGGGATGCGTGAACTAGCGAACCGGACGTGCCGCGACGCGACCACCGCGCTCACGCATCACCGATCGGCACGATACCTTCCCCGAGAACGAGCGGTGGGCGTACCGTACCGTATCATACCACGCAGCGAGACGGTACCAATCACTCGGTCACTCGGCACCGTGCCCGCCCGAACACACGATAGGCAAGAGGGAAAAACGCCGCCAACCGATCCGGCCGGCGATTCGGGCGGCTTGCCGCGCAGAATTTTCTACGGTGCGGAACTCGGTCATGGAATATCACTCGGCGACACCACCGGCAGGGAGGGGGCCCCCCGGGGGGGTACCGGAACGAATCGGGAGAGAGAGGATGTGGGAGGGAGCGTCGACGGTGAAAGTGGGGTTTCTCGAGACGGCTTCTTCGTCCATCGTCCCGTCGCTATCCCCTTTCTCTCTTATCGGCTGACTGGCGAATAACTTGGTGAACGGAAGGTTTATCGTCGGGAAAGTCTGGATTGCCGGGGCCCGCGGGAGAAGGTCTAACCGGCCGGGAGGCTGCGCGGTGCGGGTGGGGCGGTGGTTGGCTGGGTTGGCTTGGCTGCCGGTTTGCTGGTTGGTTGGGAGTGGGCTGGGCGTGGCCAATCATGTACGGGACTGGTATATTATGGCATGTATCGTACGTTTGATCTACTCGTAGTGGTGTGGGTTGTGGTTTAGGGGTTGCGTGCGGCAAGGTTGGATTATCGTAGCTTGGGGTATTACTGCTTTCGCTTCGACTTCTTGATGATGCATTGCTGGGATAACTATAAAGCTGGTGCGAGTATGGTACTCGATCGGCTTTCTGTCGTTATCCTTTCCCCTATCTTGTCCTGCCTTGCTAACCTTCCTGCCCCGGCACCCCTTCCGGCCTAACCATCTGCAGCGCAGACTACATATACGGGAGAAATAACGGATAGATAAAAATATCGCGCCGGAATAATGCCAACAATAGTACTGACGGATTTTTTACGCTCCCCCCCTTCCATGACCCCCGCCGATAAGCGACTCAAATGACGGCTGTACTCGAAGAAAAATTATGAGACCCTTCATACCCCTTATCTATCTCGTCCCACTCCCGCTCCTTCTGTATCCTCCTCCACTCCTCCAAAATCCCACGATAATCTTTATTGGAGTATGGCTGAAACAGCTCCCTTAGCACCCCACATTTGCGCTTGTGATTGATTCCTAAGTCGCGGAGTAGCATTGACACGTACTATCCATCACCAAAAAAAAAGAATCAGTATCACATAATCTCACTCGTAGGGCGGGAAAAAATTACAGCCAGCTCATCATGCGTAAAGATTGGCTTCCGCTCTCCAGCAGAAAGATACCGCCTCCTCCTCCAAACGTTAGTAAGGGCAATGTCCATCTCCATCTCCTCCACGCTCGGCAACCTAAGCTTTCCCATGAGGTACGCGGCCGCCCAGATACTCTGCGTCTCGGCGATCTGGAAGCTTTGTGCCGCACCTACTTGTCCCAGGAATACTATCGAATTATCCCCCTCGCGGGCTTCCTGCGGTGAGGCCATGCCCCGGTATACGTAGAATTGCGTTGTGTTCATCGGATATCGGTCGAAATTGGGAGGTGTGGCGAGTTTGGGGAACATGCGGAGGATTGTGCAGTCGGCCGCTGCTTCCAGGGTTTGCCATTTTTTACTATCAAGGAGGGATTGGTGGGCTATTGGTACTGGCAAGCCGAGGCTTGAGGCGTGGGCTGGGGTGAAGAAGGGGAAAGTTATGTCCCAGCCGGTGGACATGATTAGGAGGTCGCAGGGGAGGGCTGTGGTGTTTGCTAGGACTACCGAGGAGTTTTCAAGGCGGTCTACGGAGGAACGGTGGACATTTGCTTGGCTCATAGTGTTCCAGAAGTTGGGGGAGTTGGAGACGCCGACGTTATCGGAGCACCAGAACATGCTTTTCCCGTTTCCTTAGTTTAAGATAGGTTGGGATTTGGAGGGAAGGGATACTTACGGGAGTTGGGGTCGGGAGCCAGACGTGCCACCACTACGGCCGCATCTCGCTGCCCTGAGCCAGGCGGATTGCATAGTGTCCCAGATTATGTCGGTGGCCCATCGGCCCACTTTCGTCTGGTGAAAGAAGCGCATCCAGGCGTCGCGCGGTTGGAATATACAAGGGCTCATCTTGGACATCAACCTGGTTGACAATATCTGATGCGAATTCTTGTAATAAACCGGGGTACGCTCCGCCAAGCTGATCCCAGAATGTCCCGACCCCTTATCCCTAATAACCCAATCCACTTGTTTCCCCGCCGAAATGAACATATGGACCGCATCAAACGCAGATTTCGATCCCCCAATGACAACAACATTCCGCACGCCCTCCGACCCCATGAACATCGGTGCCAATCTAGCTAAATCCTTGGTATGCAGTATAGGGGGTGCAAAATCTAGAGCATTGAAAAACGGAATATACGGCCTCGAGGTAATCCCAGTAGCGATCATAAGCTTCGAGCAAACCATTGTCTGTCCGCAATCCGTGCCCACAACCCAAGTACTTCCCTTCCTCCCACCGTTGTTGCCCGCTCCATTTAGCGGACTGTACAACTTCTGAACACTGACAACGCGGGTATCTAGGTGAATCCTGTCCCTTATGCTCTTTCCGTCGTATATATGCGTCGCAGCGTATGACTCCAGATACTCGTGTACGTGGTGTGCGGGGACGTAATTCTTATAGTGCTGTGGTGTCGGTTTCATTGGCACGTCGCTGAACTCAATCATTCCAAGTGGGGACTGCGAGTACATGCCAGGGTAGACCCGATTCTTGCTCCACGCTCCTCCAAGCGAAGTATCGGTTTCCAGCAGCACCAAGATGGTGGTGGGGTTCAATTCTAGGTAGGTTTTCGCAGCAATGATGCCGAAGGGACCTGATTAAGGAATTCCGGAAGAAAGTTTCAGTATGTGTAACATTTGATCGATGGGGAAATGTCAAGGAGGTATGTAAATAAGATGGGTGAGACAGGTAGTTGCCAGATAAGGGGAAAGGAAGAGAGTGAAAGGTTCTCACACACCAGCCCCAACTATGATAACGTCAAAGTACGTGCTCGCCATATGGCGTGTGGTTAGAGAGAGCAGAAAGAGAGAAGGAATGTGTTTGGGAAATGCCCCTGATAAGGGAAATGTAGTAGTAGTAGTATTAGGATTTCAGCTTTGCCTCTTCTTTCCCTTTCCTCTTTCTTTATTGTTTTTCAAGGATCCCACGAGGGAGGGGGAGGAGAAAAAAAAAAAAAATCTCGAGAGACTGGGGGCTTGTGTGGGTGATGATGCGCTTGAAGAAAGTGGCGCCATTTTATGGTCTTATATGTGTTGCCCCTCTTCCTCTCCATCATCATATACTCCACCCTCCGCTTGATGCTAACTCGACCGGTCCACCGCTAACAACGCAGAATCCGTCAGCGCTACGCTACATGTACGGAACGGGGACGAGGGCGAGAGGAGAACAGGAGGGTTTTCCCGTGGTGGACGAAAGCCTTTTTTAGAGAGAGTCCAGTGTTATAAGGCTAAACAGGCGAGATACACGTTGGATAAGACACGCGATGGCTTTCTCCTAGATCCGGGGGTTATCTAAATGGATTAATCGGAGGAAGAGGGAGGGGGTGGAAGAGCGGGTAGGAATCTTTTGGAAGGCATTGTGCAGGGACTAGGATTGGAATTTCAAATTCCGGACTCGGGACGAGTTCCCGAAAAGCCTTATGACGGTATATATTATGGGGATTTATTACAGAATCTGATGTCGGTAGTTGGTCTTTTTTTCTGCTTCTTCCACTTGAATGTGGTGATGGGATACAGGGCGATGCGGAAGGTGACTGATTGACGGTGTTGATGCTTAATCATACTTATTGATAACTATACCGCAACCTCACCCTGTATGACTTACGGTAGAGTATGAACTCGCGAGAACATAACCCTTGTATCTAGGGGGATTTATATGGGATCAGCAGAAATGCTTTGTGCCGGTACAGTACTCGTACAGAGGGCGGGAAAAGGCGACACCATTTTGGCAATATATCGCGGTCACTGCGACGCTGAGGGCTGGACTTGGAATCGAATCACCTGAACCACTGTGCGAGCTCGGATCAGGCAAGGTGCTCCGATCCAACTCTGGATCGCCGAATCACTTGTATGATAAGTTACCATAATCCTTGATCGGTGAAGTTTCCCGTCCTCTAGTTTATCCCTAAACCTACCAATCGCTGTCTCTGCCTGGCTTCAAATTAACTTGCGCTCTCTGCTCTAATAGTTAAGCTCTGTAAGAGACCCCCCCCCCACCCGGCTGGCTTTTCTACTGTAAATTTTCTGTATGGTAACATGCCGGGCAAGTATCATAGCTCTTTTTTTACGCATGTCCCTCCTATATACTCGAGCAAACCTGTAATATAGACAGCGATAACCAAAAAGAATACTCTTTCTCCACAGTAGAATCCCCCGGTTCAAAACGCCGAATCACACCATCTCACCATAAACAGTAGAAAAGACCGTGGAATCCCATCCGCCACGCATGCATACACCCTTCCATCCATCTATTTACCCATCCGTCGCCACCAGGAAACTCCAGTACGAAATGGAAACAAAAACCTCAACTGCCGATAAACTCCATAACAGCAACCCCCCCAAAAAGAATAAAATAAAAATAAAATAAAATTCCAACAAAACGCCAAACTCACCTCGAATCACTCGTCTTTCAAACCCTTTGATCCGAAGAAGAAGGAAACAAAAACATATACCAAAGTCTAATATACGGATGATAAAAGGGGGAGAGGGGTTACTCCCGGAAAACGCACGTGTTCTGAGAATTGACCCGTCCGAATAGCTCGGTAACGAGCGCGGTGCCCGGAGTGTTACTTGTACCTCCATCACACGTTTCAACCCTCGCCCCTTCGTTCGTCAGTCCAGGTCAGGAGCTTGGATCCGTTGGGAAGGCGATCATATCATTCAAGAGGATATTTCCGAAGCTTCCACTCTAGGGGGCTGGAGTGGGGAATCGATATACAGTAACACGTACTCGAGTACGGTATCAATGAATCCGAGATTCTGCGCTTTGTTTTTCTCTGCCCTTTTGCTTGTCTCTCACTCTTCTTCATCAGGAAGAGGTGAGAAAAAGAAAGCAAATGTATAGGGAAACGCCCGCGCAATCCCGTCTACGGCACGACCCGGCAACCCAAGCAGCCGGCGAACCAAAATCTTTCCAGATCTGCACCACACGCGCACACCCCTACCGTTAGCCGAGTTACCCTACCGTACCACAATTTTCCCCTTCAACAACACGATAACACCGCCCATTGGTCCACCAAGCGAGCAGAACCAAACCCACCAACTCATTCACTCACCCAAATAAGCGTCAATTGAAACCATTTCCGCCATGTCTCTCCTCCCCGGACCCTGCTCACGAAGCCATGCTGCGAAAACATGTGCTCGGGGAGTAATACTTCGGGAAGCACAGCAGGAACGCCAATATGCTGGATACGAGTATCCAGATGTGAACCGCGCTGACAAGGAAAGGCACTGACTCGGCCGACTTGTAGGTTGAGATGTAGGAGAGGATTGAAATGTTTAGGAGGACGAGCTGCAGGGAGGAGTTGAATGAGGTGTTGGTGGGGGACATGGTGGTTCTTTTTTTTTCCTCTTTGCTCGCTCGCTAGGAGAGGTGAGTCAGGGGAAACGCTTGGTACGGCGGACGGTGGAATTGATTGTCTATGGAAGAAGGGGAAGGAGGAGGGGATTCTTCGCCAATTCTGCTTCCGCTTCTGCTGGGTTGAATTGAATTGAATTGACGGGAAGGAAGGCATTCCCTTTTAACTTCACACATCACGACATTCTCCCCTTCTCCTCTGCGCTTCTCCTCAAACTAGCAATTCAAAAAACAATCCCGACAGCTGGAATCTCAGTCTGTCCCTCGTCCGGCTACCTGTGCAGCATTCTCTGGATACACGTTTCCTCCTATCCCCTCTTTTTCGTTTTTTATCTTCCACCCTTTCCTCCTTCCCGTCACTATTACTCAAGTTTCGAAATACACTGGTAATGTTTTTGATTGGTGTTTGATCCACTAATGTTTTTGCTTTTATTTTGGGCGGTTACCATTTTCCGCTCGTAATTTTTTTCAAGTCTACCGTAGTCTGGCTGGCTGGTGAGTAAGCGTGGTTAGGGCAAATAAATAAACCCTGTTGATTGGGCTTATAACGAACAAGAACGCACGGTGCTGGTTACTGCACCGTGCAGTTATAGTATAATTCACATTCTGCTTGCTGATGGCGAGAGGGTGACGGAGTCGAAACGTTGGTTTCCACGTCATGTCGGAAACATTGTGGAGAGGAAAAGGGGTGGATTGGAGGGTGCTTGTATCGTTGACCATTGGAAATCGTCAATTGAGGGATTGAAAGATTGGGCGGTTTTTCAATTGATTGAGGGATTTTTTTTCTTTCCGGCTTGCAGGCACGAAGTAATAATGTAATAGGAACGGAATAGTCAAGTCTAAAGGTACTGTGCGGTACTACTACAGCACTGCTACGGTAGTACAGTACAGTACTGGTAGGGAAGCGAGTACACCATCCTCCGTCTCCGTTACAACTCCGGTCATTGAAATTTACTTCCTAATCGGGAACGTCTCAACACCAGAGCAACTATCACCACTTTTCGGGTCCAGCACCCTCCCCCCTGGGGGGTGCTGGCCATCACTTTTATCACTTTCTTGCCTTCGGGCATCATCTTTACTGTTTTCTCTTGAGGTCTACCCTCAAGACCGCTCCTCCTACCCCATCTCAACATCTCAGGATGTTGTTTTATCTCACTTCCCCGCTTTTGTTTGGCACCTCGCTTAATATTGGCACGGTCGGGTATACCCATTCTTGTTTCTTCAGACGGCTGGGAATACAGTTTGCGGTAAGCGG
>QLOI01005231.1:0-25574 GCA_003313605.1 Tuber umbilicatum | reverse complement strand
TCCCTTGCGGGAGGGACCGGGCGAAGAGGACATAATTGTAGAGTAAAGGCTTTCCCTGTGAGGAGTAAGCAGGGAAGCTGTGAGAAAAGGTTTTCAGCCAATGAGAAAAAGCCTTGGCGAAAAACTAGGTGTGGTTTTTTCAATCGCTGTGGTTGTAACGGAGACGGAGCATGGAAAGAATGGCACCTCATGTTGTCTTCTTGGACTTTGCCTCTGCATATGACAGAGTTGGCTGGACCTTTCTGGAACGAGAACTCTGCAACCAAGGAATGAATCCACTGGTACGACAGCTGATATATCATCTAATGTATCGTGATATGTCTTTCTCCATGGTCGTTAATGGCTGTTTGTCAGGACCACAATCTCGTATACATGGTCTACTGCAAGGATCACCACTCTCACTAATTCTCTTCAACAGATTTGTCAACAGCCTACTTCAGTCACTCAATCATTCAACAATACCCAGACTTCCAAAAGCTTTATTCTTTGCCGACGATGGAGTTCTCATGTCACCCACCGCACGTGGTGCTCAAAGCCTTCTCAATAGCTGCAACCACTGGGCAAAGCATCATGACATGTCATTCAATATCTCGAAATGTGGCCACCTCTTTACCGGAAAGGACATGAATAACTGGATCCTTGATGACCTTTACCTTGATGAGCAACCAATTCCCCAAGTTACCTCCTACAAGTATCTCGGTGTACTCTTTGGTGAGAGCGGTATTGATTTTACTGCTCAAGCAGGGATGTTATCAACCAAGGTCCTGAAACATATTGGTACGTTAACATGGCATTCCGATACCTGGACACCACGAATCAGATAACATCTTCAAGGCAGTCATCTCTCCTAGATTAGAATATTCTTTGCCTCTTCTGTTTGCCAATTTTCTTCAGAACCGACGTGCTGAGAGTTGGAAAATCATTGATGATACCTATTCCAAATGCATCAATTGGGTGGCAGGAGGGCGTGCCAACAGACCTCACATTACCTGCAATCTGCTAGGACTTCTTCCCTGTCAGGATCGTGCTCAACACCTTGTCAGCCGCTTCTATCTCCACTTATTATCCATGGATCAACTCAATCCGCTTCGTGCTATACTCCAACACTATCAGTGGTATCCCAAATCGTCAACCATTCAAAAGATTCTCCGGCTAGGTCATCTCATTCACCGCTTCCTCAACCCACCTTCTGGTTTTACCCAGTTACTGGCACAACTTCCCAAGGGTTCCTGTTTGCTTCCCTCTGTCAAGGCTGACTTAACCAAGGAACTGGTGGCTTTAAAGCATAAGCGAATCCTGGAACTCGGTCCCAAACCACCAAAGTTATTAAAAATCCTTACTCTAAGCAAAAGAATCTCAGATCTGGATTGCGATCGGGTCCTAGCAGCACCTGCCGCTGATCAACAAAGATTCTTTTCCTGGCGGCGAGGTGTGTTTGGTTGGAGATGAAAGTGTCTTTGTGGAGAAAGGTTTACTCGTGGCCATACCAAATGCATGCCCTATCCCGGAAACCTTCTCACTGTCGAACAAGACACTCTATACTCCATGGAGGAACTCATCTTAGGTGATGATATCAAGTATACACTCATGGATTTCCTGCTTAACCAAGGAATGTGGGATAAGGCACGCACACTTCTCAACTTCTGGCAAACTACTATGGCAAACCTGCTCCGTCCTCTGCCTTCATTACCTTCTTCATCTTGATTACACTACTGGATTTACAGACCTTACCTTGACTCTTCTTTCAATCTTATTACTTTCGTTCTACTGCTTATTACTTCTTCTCTTTTCCATACATTCTTGTTTCTCTTACTACTTCGCTTTCAACCACTTTATTCTTATTCAGTTTCTTCCTATCCTTAACCATTTGGTTCTGATACTTACTTTCGACTAACAACTGCATTGAATCTTTCTTCAACTTGTATCCTTGTTTTGTTTTCTTCTTTTATCTCCTCATCCTTTTATTATAAAAGTTATACTGCTTTTATTTCCTTATCATTTTCCTTAGAAAAGTTTTCTTGCTTTTCTGCTTCCTCTTTCTTGCACCAATTTCTATATTTCTTCTACTCGGCCTTGTGGTGAGGCCTTATATCCCACATCTCGTACTTCCTGGTTGTACCGTTACTTGCTGGTTCATAGTACCCCGGTTGGTATCATTGCTCCTTTGAGTACAGCTACATGCTGGTACCAAGGTACCAGCACCGGGTCCCGCTGCCTGGTAGGGGTATATACCTGCCCTCCTGCTGGTCATGGTTGTCCTTACTTAGTTGTGAGTTATGCTTGTACTGTATGTACTCGCTTCATAGCTGAGGGGGATGCTGCTGTGGTTGTGGGTGTGGTCGTACTGGCTGTAGTTTAGTACTGTTGTTGTGCTCTGCTCCTGTCTCTAGCTGAATATACTTAACTCCTAACCCTAAGCCCAACCCCATCGGGTAGGTTGTCACTCAGTCTCGACGATTCACAAGACGCCCGAGGGCTTTTCAACCTGACCAGCGATCCATTGCAGGATGGCATGGACGAGGGGGAGGCAGCGACTAGTGAAAATCAGGCTCAGGATTGAAAATTGTTACGGCGGGTCAAGCACCCTGTTTTCGACGTTGAATGTGGGAGGCTGTCATTGTAGACAGTAGAATTTGGGATGTACTAGAGTAATAGTAGGCTCAATAGTAATGGTAATAATACAATATTTGCAATTTTAAACTAGATTTTTAGTGATCATGGGCGGAGCCACTTGGATCATCAGGGGCACAGATGACGACTGGGAGGATAGAGCGGAAAATACTGATATAAGGGCGATCTCCGGGCAACATCCGGCGAAAGGAGAGGCGAGGAAGGGGGAGTATCTAGAATCTGGAGGAAAACATGGAGTGTTGGGAGAGTGTCGGGAAAAGTGGGTAAGGCATCAGAAGAACGTCTGGAAGATTGTGGTTATATGAACTATGGTCTTGAAGATACTGGACGTATGGTGAAGATTCGGGAGGCAACGCCAACATGGGAAGGAGCATCAGGATATGGGAGAGCAAAGCGGAGAGATCACGGGAGTAGGGAGTAAATCAAGGAACTTAGGCGTTAGGTTAGGCGAGAGGGCAGCGCCACCACAGGAGTGCTAGGAACCAGGGCGTAGAATGGCGCAGAGGAGTCAGATCAGACATCGCGAGGCGGGGGGGGAGAAGGCAGGAGGTGACCGGGATACACAAGGGGCAAATCAGAGGCATAAATATGACCTTGCTCCCCGGTGGTCTGAAGAGTTATCATAGCATGGTAACGAAACGAGACGGACTGACCTATTCACTTCATTGTTTAGGACTCGTCACCGCCTAACTTCGATACCATACACAACTTTTCATCAAACAGTTCCAAAAAACATTATCACAGATAATTCACCGCTTGCTCGCTTCGCTCGCGGCCTAACCCTATCACCAACTCTATGCAAAGCTATTTGGTTCCAGTTCTACCCCCCTCTTCATATCCCATAGACACCTCACCACCACCAAACCTTCTTTAATGACTACAGCAGAAATAATTACCTGTAGAAACGATTAACGGTGGAATCTCGTCTTGTTAGATCGTTCTTGTGGGCAGATGTTCTCCAACGCTTTACCTTATTCTATTTTACGCCCACACTATCTCCTCCGCTTGTCCGCCTACCGTACAGCCTAACGAAAACCGAGGTAGAATCTGATGGTGTATGCGAGAACTTGCTTTACAGAGGAACGGGATAGTAACATATACTCAAGTACTTGACTTGAGAGATAAAATAACCGACGACTTGCTGCTTCACCTTTGGTAGGCCCCCGAGGCCCTTAAGTATAAAAACAATATGGGCTCTCCCAGAGGTCTTGACATAATCACGCAATTTCCACCTTTGCGCACACCATCTCCTCTGCTATTCTCCATCTTTGATTCTCACCGCTTCTTCCTTCACCTATGTTCTACGCCATTCTCGATTACTTCACCGCTACATAGCGCTCTTTTCTCCGGTCACTCCTCCACCGCGATCGTGCGCATGTCTCTCCGCTTTTCCAAGGAGACTACTACGCCACTTTACATTTCCATAGTTACACCGTTCCTGACCAACAAGATACCTTTGATAAAATGAACTAACTGCTGGACAAACTCCGAGACTAGCTCTAGGGTAAGCACCGGTGATTAACAATACAATCGTCTCCCATATTAGTGATCAGGCAGCCCTTCCCTATTCCGCTGGTACTGGAACATTGTTTCCAACATATCAAGACAACACATGGCATCTACTATTAAAAGAATATATGTCTATAAAATCAGTGTGAGGTGAAGTCAGTCAACAAATCTTTCTGGAGTATTGTCAAGGAGTGGTGCAGGAGGGGGAGGGGAACTTCAATGTGCATTCTGGTTTCAGGGACAGATTTCATGAGTGAAATATATTTGCGCGGTGTTCTAGAACTTGGGTGCACAGGAATATATACTCGAGTAGATGGGTCGCCCTTATGGAATTTCCGCCTGATGTTTACTACCCACGCGCAGCATGAGATACTAGTACATCTCAAAATTTCCCTCAATATCGGGGTAAATATTGCATCAGGGTGCCACTGATAGGAATAGTAAAGGATACCTAGAGATCTAGAATTGGTATACTTGTAGTCTTGTATTACGGTACTATTCTAGAAAAGCCGTATTAGGCCTAACCGGCGCTTAAATTATCTGGTTCCTTTCCACTATCCACTTTCAGACAAGTGGCGACGCGCTATTCTGCTCCTTCTTGGTCCTTTAGCCCTTAGCATTGGTTGGTTTTCGGGGTGGAATTAGCTTCTCAGTTTATGACATCCCTCATGGCCAGCGTAATTCCGTAGGGTGTGGAGATGGAGTGATGTAAGATCCTATTTGAAGATATATTTTTACAGGGGAAGTCCTCTATTGTGCGCTGAACTATTTCCGAACTCCTAGATCTCTCTAGATATCAGATCAATTGTATGTCATAGTGGAAACAAGTAGCGAGACTACCCGGAACAGGGGTTCTGTTTGTCGCGTTAGTTTCCGGCTACCGTTCTCCGAAGATACAAATCTGCGAGTGATTCCGAAACGGTCTTAGTAAGCTTCTAGGGGTTGGTGAGATGGTTTACTCGAAAGTGCACCGCCTAATTTTGGACGAAAACCAAACCTACGAATTTAGCGGGGATCGCTATCCCTATGATGACAGTGCTTACAGTTGCAACAAGTAAACTTGAAAAATAGTGGTTTCTCGGATTCCAGCCAGAGCTCTCTGTGATATATGACTTGCTACTATAACATAACTTTAGATACGATGGTATTTGCTTACCCACTGAGGGCACTCAGTATCTCCTGGATTAGCTAACGGAACTTGAGCCTACGATATCTCTCAAGTCAGACAAAAACCCTAACTTGTGACCTGCTACCGTCGCTGAAAAACACGAATTAAGTTCTTGCATTGTACGTTACCATAACCGAAGGTCAGGATCCAACCGCTCGCACTCTTGCAAAACCCACCACCTCAACAGCAAATGACTACCAAAACCACAACCAAAAATTTTTGGGAGGGGTATAGTGAAATGAGAGAGTGAGGGGTGGTGTCGCGATGTGTGGTACAGTACTCGAGTAGCGGGTTGTAGCGGGAATGATCCGCTACCCCGCTAACGTTCAATAACTTTGCGTTGCGCAATCCCTCCAAGAGCCCGTCTACCCATACGCCGCCGTCTAATAGCACGCGATGGTGCCGGCCTTTAAGGAGGGCTAGACTGTTGGAGTGGTAACGTATTGGGCCGGGAAGCGGATCAGACGGGGAAGTGGATCACCTCGCATGCGAACCCTATCCAAATCCCCACTGCAGAAATTTCGACAAAACCAAACTCCTAAACTCAGCTCACAAAAGGGCGAATCTAGCATAATCTGCTGCCCTGAATACCACCTACACTCTTGTATTTTATTTTCCCAGTGTTGGGCTTCAATTGGGATTTTCAGATTTTGATTTCTTTGGTGCATTTTAGCTGGTTCACTCCCCCGTCTGATTCGCTTCCCGGCCCGACACGTTAGGGGAAATAGATGGTATTTACCTATTGTAAAGTGCCATCGACCCGACTGGCGCCCACCGGTGTTTGGCTCTACCAATTCCTCAACTCCCATCGAGAGTCCGAAAAGCCCAGTTAGCAACATGAGGTTTGCACAATTGGTTTGTGTTCAAAATACTCGGGATATTGGCAGTCTTGGCTCTGATTGGGACCCCCCCTCCAGAGCCCAGCCCGAGACCAAATAAAAATAAAAAACGTGCTCCACGCTACTCGCAATGGTAACTCCCAATTATTTTATTCGAGTTCTCACGGCGTTCCCTTAACAACACAATATACAATGAAATCTCTCGGACATGAGATCTCTAACCAATACTGGTTGTGCAATCATAATTACTGGTATTGAACGTAGGTAAGTCAAAACCCAACCTCCGTCTTAATTACTATGAATTCTGTAGCTGGTAAATAACTCTCGTAGACAGCAAATCACAGTTGTTCAAACAGCGCACAGGTGTTGTAAGCATTGTGAGTCCTTACTCTACTGTCTGGAATCTTACCCCTAATAATTACGCTCTCTCCAACAATCAAGCCATGATGATGCTATGCGAACTAGACAGACACCTGTTCAAACCTTTTTAACCGGGGTACGGACAAACAATATAATAGCGTAGCATCAGTGGCCTCAGTCCCGGATGGCAGACCCGTGTTTGAATTCACCGATTCCCAATCGCGAGAAACCTGCCGGATCGCAGTTCAGCAGTTGTCTATAGTAACCACTAAAGACGTAATGACAGTTCTTCATATAGGAGAGGAGAGGCCATCCTTGCCATAAATAATTTCGTAAAAAGTGAAAACGGTATCAGAAGGCAAGCTTCTGGCCATCCCCCATAGAACTCGCTTCACCAAATATCACCCGGCTAACTTTCTACTACCAAATGCCCCAAAAGATCGCGTGGGAAACAGTGCCGACACCAAATATTCGAGAGGTCTGGATCAGACTCCTGAGAGGAGTGATGATACCAGACTGGAGTGAAACAAGAAGTGAAACAAGGAGTATTATAAGATGAAGTGAGGGGGGCAGTCATATGGTCGAAGGGATAGATGTTCATGAGGATGAGTATCCTATAGTATATAGTTGGATCTACTTGGATGTTGAGTGGATAGGGGGACAAGTCTTTTCACCTGATAAAAGAACAACATACGAACTCTGCACGAAACTCTTTACCAAATTCCCTATCTTCTTCTATCTACTTTATCCATTTTACTACAAAAGAGCAGGACCATGATCGAGTGATCAATCATGACCAGTGCTCGAGTAATTGATCATTACCACCGCTTCTATAATTGCTCGCCCCCCACAACTAAAGCGTGATTTGGTATGGTTAGTTCCTGGCAAAGGGTTAAATAATGAGCGATGAGAAACAAATTGGTTAATTTTTTGTGTAGTGTGCAGGGTAAGTGGTCTCATAGGGGGGTTTTAAAATGCAAAATATCTGACATGATTACTAAGGTCTGGCTATAGAGCTAGCGTTCGAATTTTACGGTATGTTACAGTACCTAAAACGGTCGATACGATACGGTAAATTACTGTACGTTACACTGAGATGATAAAATACTGGAAAAACGGTACGGTCACGTTACCATACGAACCCTATATAGAGCAGAGTGATCAATCGTGATCGCGCATACTCGATTATAGTCAAGCATGATTGAGGAGTGCCCCTGATCGATCAGGATCTGATCGAGGAGCCCTATGATTGAGGATGATCGAGCAGACCACGATCGATCAAAACTACCTACGACTCAAGTGGCTAATTTTAGTAGTGCTGAACTTGGGCTCAGCTGAACCCATCAAGTTTTGCCACGAGATAGGAAAAACAAGAACAATAAGACATGTCTACAGCCCTGCATTGCCGCTTGGGTAAACACTGCAGCTAATACGAGACAGGGCTAAGTGACCTGAAAGACATTTCGGGGCAGCAACCTGTACTGTCCAACCAAGTCTGAATTAACGCCTGGTGGGGTGGGTACAGAAGATTTCATAAACAGTTGTAATGAGGTGTGTTATCTGCTAAGGGCTGTTCAGCACGCTGGAGAGATAGTTTTTTTTCTTTATTTCTATATGGCATTTTCTTGGCAAATAAAATATTTTAACATCGCGCCTTTTTCATTATAACTGAGCCTACAAGTCCCCGTCGTGGATATTTATTCCTTATCACCGAGTGCGCAATAAGTTAGTAAATGCTATCCAGATATGCCTTTTATTACTGCCACCAACAGAGGGAACAAGGCACCCGCCATGGCTAGAGGAAAAACCATCAGTATGACTAAACATCCTTGGTTCTCTTCTCTGCATTGGTAACTACAGAGGCTGAGGCGATATAACCCCACCAACTGGACAGGTTAGTCTAGATACTGCAGATTAGGTAGAAATATAGAGTTCTCCGGGATGCCAGGCTACTACAGCGCCGATATTGGCATTAACGAGGCTTAGTTGGTTCCATTGGAGAACTTCTCTAAGGATAAGCTTATTCTGATTTTGATCACCGGGCTTCAAGTTTCTAAGTGCTAAGGCAGATATTAACAATATTTGAGTAGCCAGGGGCTATAGACCCCAAACACCACCAATGCAACCGTATTACGGAATGGTATTTACAAGAGGAGGCCATGCTCCACAGCGGTCATAGCCTTATTTTTCAACTTGGATCAAAAGTTTAGAAGGTTGCAAGAACCCGCAGGCCCAGTGAGCCGTGCTAGAACTCTCGCAGCTTTGCGGACCAAGGCCATGTGAACCCATCGAACCTCAAGCACTGAATGGATTTGAGTTGGGCTGGGGATGTTCGTTGCCACTAAATGCTTATTTGCACCTCGGGTACCATTAACCCGTCGTAGAGGAGTGTGCCGGACCGTGTTATTGAGAGTTCGAATACCGCGTTTCGTTACCCTACCCACACTTTATTGGGTTCACATTCCCTCTTTTTTTTCCCGCGGGGTGTCCCTGTTGTGACTTGTAGCCTTAATTCATTCTACCTAGCCCGGGCGGCGAAATATCCCTGTTCGTCACCCGCCCAGTTGCAGTGACGCCCGTAGGGCTGATTTCGTGCTGCAGAGGACAGCCCATGCACAGGATGTTCAGGGTGTAAGAGATAAACTAGGGTCACACTACAGTAAGTGCCTCAAGGTAGCTACCCGGACAATGTAATTTAACATAGGAATCATATTTCCGGCAACCAGAGAGATTTGGGGTCGTCGCAACCGCATTCCGCTCGCCCAAGGCAAAAAATATCCGAAAATGGGGACTCGCAAGATGGATGGCCAAGGGTGCGTGCGTACCTGAGCGACATTTATGAACTCACGGCGATAATCTCGGGTACTTTTTGAATTAGACGGGTAGCATCGCTGATGTCGTCCCCTATCTCTTGGAATACCACAATCATTAAAGATCCCTATCAGAAGCGATAACGGGAACTGAGAACAAGGGGATGGGAGTTGCTGGGGAGGAACAAGGAGGTTGGAACAGGAACAGGAATAAGATATAGGGTACGGTAGATGGGGTTGAGGTTTTGGTTGACGAAAACGGCGCAGGAACGAAGCACTCGGTGTGAATTGATATTCTAATATGACCGGTATCACCTGCGTGGTCAATAAACCCGTCGTGTCCACTCTAGTGCCTGTTCACCACCTTGTCACGAGTGTACTTTCGTTGGGTGACGATATCGACGAGATTACTTGCTCAGTGAGATATAGGCCTCGTTTGGCATGCCACCATACACTATTTTTCTTGAGGATTTACTTTTACGAAGACCGGAATGACTCCTTTTAATAAAATTGCGATATAAGAAAGCGGCGGCATCCTTTCCGGCTACTGCTATGCGACAGAAATCCCGTAGAAGCGCCAGTTGAGCTGTTGCCGGGAACGCGCAGCGGTGGGGTATTCCGTTGGCAACGGCAGCGTAGTAGGAGTAGGAAGCCAGTTTTCTGGAGTGTAAAAGAGGACCCCAGTTTACAAAACACATTCTACCACGGCAGTCGGTGAAGCCAGCCATCTGCATACCACGCTTCGCTAATTCCGGCCTTCCTGGGCGGTACGACTTTCGCTCACGTGAAGTTCTCAGGGTAGTTAATCTCAGCTTGTATAAGCACCTGATGATCGTTGTTTACTCTAGAACACCGAGAAATATTGCGTCTAGGCGAGCTGGAATTAGGGGCTCCTGGCCCTTGATAGCAAATTACATTGGTGCTTGCGGTGTTAAAGCCAGCATACCATCGCTGTGCGGAGGTCAATACCACGACAGATACTCTACGGGTCTGCCACAGCGAGGAGTTATAGCCAACTTGGGTAGGCGTGACACGGAAGAATAGGCCTCATCTGCTCTCATCTGCCTTGTGCTTGCCCCCACCCGAGTTCGTTAGTACTTTGTCGGTGGAAGTAGTTGCTGATAGGGCAGTAACCCAGGCCCCCAATTCTATGAGCTGCTCCTCCAAACTGGGGTTTTCGGACTCTGGCCATTTCTTGTCCGAGAGGGTTGGGCAAGCTCAGGCACAGCCACAAGGGATTTGAGTGTGTTGAGCTCAAAGCCGCAGACACAGCCGCGCCCGCAGCCTCCGAAGGTGCGGGTTAAGCTATGCGACATTGCGTCTGCAAAATTTTAAGTTGAGAAGATTAAAAGATTATTGTTGTGATTGATTGTAAGGAAGATGCTCCTCAAGCTGATTAAATATGATACAAGAAAGACAAGAGACCATTCTATAGCTGAGACATATATTACAGCCTAAAGAGGTAATACCCATAATACTATTAGTCAAGATATTGCATGTATGCCCTAGAGGCATATATTCTAACACAAAACACCAACCCCCCACTTTTTTTCATATTTGTTCAACACAAGCTAGGAATGGCACCTTTCTAACTTCCCTAGTATTCTATATCAAGTTCAACCGAAGCAAGTCCACGAGGGCCATGGGTGAGCTCACTAGGCCTGGTGAATTTCCTTGGTCCTCGTGTTTGAAAAAGTCCCCCGCACACACATCTATGCGGGCCTTCTTCCTTGCTATACAAAATTGCCCCACTGTGACAAGACGTACCGCCGACAGTCCTATTATACCGGCGGGTGCAAGCAGACTGTAGGAGGCTCTTGCAGAGGGTTCCCATTTTCACAAACTATGTCGCATCCCGGGTAATGCAAGAACTCGAATCAACCGACTCCGTGCTATAGAGTCTACAATTTGCCCCACCGGGAAAGAGACAATGAAGACGCCAAAAGAATCTGCTGGATTACCCGAAATGAACAAAAATAATAATAATAATAACAACACTGGACCTTACCAAGAGAGGCAAGTCCAACATCCCCCTGCACATGGTCCGATTATTTGAGTTCTTACGGTACGTGCACAAAGCCCCGATATATAGTTTCCATTATGCAGCGACCTCTGTATAGTACACCCTCGGATCCTACGAGCCATTTTGGTGCGACTAGCATAGCAGACTTGTGGTGACGGGGGCGGTAGCATGTAACAGTGGCTAGTCTTTTTTTTTAATTCCCGCCCAAGTTATACCGCTTCTTGCCTAACCGTCCATAGCTGGCATGCGGAAAGCAAGCAATCTTTTGCAGGACTCACAGCGCGATTCCTCATTGGCGAACGAGGTCATAAGCTTAAGTTAAAGCACCAGCCACGGCAGTTCCCCCTTACCGGCTAGTATGGCGACCATGATCGGATATCGGCAGTGTTTGTCCTACCAGTTCCGATCTGGTAGCACGAGGTTAGCCGGTAGAACTTTGTGCAACGTCTTTAAAGGAGAATTACCAGATGCTTCGCTTCGCACAATGGCAAACCAGTGGCCTTCCAGTAACTTTTTCACTTCCTCACAAAATTGTATATTGTAATGACGGTCTCTCTCCGGTTGCTCTGTTGAAGAAGCGGTACCACTTATTTAGCAGGTGTTATACTGTACACAATGGGGACTTGGATTACAATCAGGCTAGCTTCCTGGGGTTGCGAATTTAATTATCCAAGTAATACTATAGCTCTGTTATATAGTCTGTTAGGTTTAGGATTAATGTCAAAGTTCTCAACAGATGCCTATCCAGCTTTGGAGGGCAACATCACCGCTCTATACTCGAGAACCCTCATCGTCCGGTGCACCCAGCACACACTTGTCGTAGCGAAAGACTCCCTTCCTCACTAATATGGTTTTCCGGGCACGGTTTCTTTCCGCTTCAACCCCCGACACTGCACCTCCAAATCTGAAAAGTGGAGCTCTCAACAGGCTTCATTGCACAGAATTCTCCTAGCACTGTATGGCATCCAGACTAGCAGAACGAGAGGAACAATTTTCGGGAATGCTCCCCACTGTGGAATGCTTACCGCGCTTCAATTATCATACCCGTGCGCTGTCTGAACCCTTGTGGTGTGCCCCCTATGCGAGTCATTTACGAGGTGCGGAATTCGCCTTAACTACTGGGGGGTTAAGCTTTGTCCTATCTTCGCACCAAGGTCGGTTAGGCAGTCGGAGATCGCATGTCTAAGCGATTGCCTTATTAACGGTATTATTGCGGGGTACTGCATACCGGCAGTAGGCAGGAGGGGGAACATCAAATCGTGGGGCAATATTTACAATACTCGCCAAAACCACTGTGCAACTAAGGTCCTGGTAAATTTAGGAGCTTGGTCACGAAAACGACTCGCCTCCACCCTCCCTTCCAATAAATAGCTTTTTTACAGAAATATTTGAACCTTGCGTTAAGCGTTCGAAAATTCCGCTTCTTGGTCAGAGGGCCAATCACTGGTAGAATAGACCAGCCTAGCCTTAACCGAAGGTGAAAAAAATGTATTGGACAACAACGCGTTGGGGGCTCGAGTTAAAGCTCAAGTCCCAGCGGTTCTCGCTTACTGGCTAAGAAGGCGACGATGATCGAATGTCGGCAGTTTTTGTGCCCTCCACTGCCCCCCCTCCTTACTCGAGTAACCTGTAGTAGTACAGTACTCGTACGGGGCTAGCATGGCCCAATTTGGTACGACCTCTTGAAAAGAGGGACTATGAGGTACTTAGATTTCCGCTCCGAGTGGCCAGCAGCCCTCCTGTACCGATTTTACTCTATGCGGTATTGTGTATTGTATTGACAGTCTCTCCGACTATTTATCAAAGAGGTGTTACCACTTCTTCAGCATGTACAGTACTGTACAATACTTTACACAATCTGGCTTGAATTACGTGCAGTCAGGCTAGTTTCTCGCAATTGGGAATTCGATAATTCAAATAAGATGGTCCTGCAATAATTCCAGGATATCAAGGTCATCCAGGATTGATAGTTGCCGTTGGTATTTGATATTATTCTACCAGCATATTGTTTATCCGAACCCCCGCAACGAAGTGTATATCCTAGCGCTATTTGGGGTCGAAGTCAAAGCTCTAAGCCGGTACCCACGATATGATATTAGCTAGCTTTGCGAACCCTTATCATCTAGTGCACCCGGCGTGCTTATGGCAATCAAGACCTTCCTCTCTAATAGACATTTCCGGGGACGGTTTCTCCAAACTTCGCCCCCGACACCGCACCTCTAGGTCTAAAAGATGCAGTTGGCGATCTTCATTAGACAGATTTCTCGTATTACTGCATGATACCCAGGCTAGTGGAACGAGAGGAACCATCCCGACCGTGGAATATTCATCAACCTTACAATACCTGTTTGGATACTTGTGGTGTGCAGTCTATCGGAATGATTTACGGGGTGCAGAATTCGTAGTACAGTCACAACCGGGGAGGTTGGGTTTTCTTCTCCTCTCCAACTGAGGCCAGTGGAGGGGTCGCACAGCAACCGTTGATCGGGGATCGCGTGTCTAAGCGATTGCCTTGCTAACAGTATTCCTGTGGGGATACTGCATAATGGATACACGGGCATATCAATCATGGGAACTCTTACGTTTTAAACTCGCTAAACCCGCTATAACAAATGACCTAGAACGAGCTTGGTAAAAGGTAACTAAAGAAAGGCGCTTTCCACCATAGCTTTCCGCTTTCCACACCAGATTTCCTTGTGCTAAGACGTCTCGATTTTCCCCTTCTGGAGCAGAGGGTAAAATCGCAGGTAGAACCTACCCCCCCTAGCCTTAGCCGGAGGGACAAAAAACGGTAAAAACGTGCCACACCCTACCAGCAAAGCGGAGTGCAACCTCCTTGCCCGAAGTCCGGTTATTTCAGTAAATAGGGTAAAAGCTTGGCGGCAAAATTCGTGGGACTGCCCCATCCGGTGTTGCACCAAAATTGAACTGTACTTGGCAATTTAAAAAGTCTTCGGACATGCTCCGTGTCTCTTACAACCCCAGTCATTGAAATTTCACCGCCAGGTGACTTGTCATATTCCCGGGTTTGACCAACCAGCGTCCTTGATTCTTTCATCACGATTGCTTCAAGTCTTTATTCTACAGCATCTCGCTTGAAATAATATTCATCGATAAACTTACTTTACCTTGGGGTTTTCATCTATCTTTATCTTTATTACGATGCTTTCTTCATTGCTGTTTACTACGGTTATGGCTAAGAAGACAAATTCAAACCTGTTGTCAGCACAGGTCGCACAGTCAGCTGATGTCTTAACGAGGGCAGTGGAGACGTCTTTCGCTCAGGAGGGGGAGATTTCACGGTTGAGACACCATGTTTCGGTGCTATCTGCGTGCTTGGCGTTGGCTGAGAAATAGTTAGCGAGGTATCATGGCGTGGAGATGGCGGTTTGTGTTGTGTGCGGAGGGGCTCACAATTCCCAGAATTGTGAGCGAGGATTTGGTCAGAAGGTAGAGTTTGTCGGTGGGGATGACGTGGCCCCATTCATGGTTGAGGAAGAGGAGGTGGCATTAGCACGGGTGAGGCTGCCTGGTGTGGCTGATTCGATGGCTTCTTCGGAGATGGCTGATGATGACATGTCAGTGGCTGAGGAGGAGGTGGCTGAGGTGACGTCCTCCGCTGAGGCGGTACAGGCGCCTGGCCCCCTGAGGGGCGAGCCCTCTGTTGCTTGGACGTTGGAGGAAGCAAAGAGAAAGAAGAGGATAAGAGAACGCCAGCGTTGGTTGGCGAAGAGGAGTGAGGAGTTGGAGGCGGTGAGGAAAGGCATGGTGGTATTCCGTGCCAGGAGTTTTGTGAGAGGCGGGAGGGAGATCCCGCGGGAGTTTATTAAGCTGGATGGGGATGAGGATGTTGTTGTTGTGCCGACGGGCCCGAGGATGGGTTCGCCGGGCATAGGCAGGGGTATGGGTCAGGTAGGCAGGGTGGTTAGGGGCCCTGGGGGGAATTTGTATGGGAAGATGGTTGTGGTAGGCGGGGATCCTAGGGGTCCCGGGGGTGGTGGGGTTGGTTTGTGTAGGGCTTTTGGATGTGGGAGGAGGTACAAAGCGGGAGGAGGTTGTCATTTGGGGAGGCAGGGGTAAGGTTTTATTATTTTGTTTTGGGTGTTTCCCGTGCATGGGTTAAGTGAGGTTGGTGGATAGGTGGTTTTCCTTTATCAAGGGGTGCTGCTGGGAGGCGCTGGTAGGGGTGACCCTTCCGGGGGATCTGACATTATCTCAGGTTGTTGCAATCAGCTTTTGGTGGAATATCTTGGTGGGGGAAGGTCGCTTGCAGTGACCCGACCATGGATTCTTGGGGGTGCCCTCGACTCGTTAGAGGGTTATGACGGAAGACTCGCTTTTAGCGAACAGAAAACCATTTGAAAATGTTATTAGCTAGTTGTAGTTGAACATTGTTAATAAAGTTAAAAAGTTTAAAAAAAAAAAATAAAAAAAAAAAAATTAGTCTTCGGACGCTTTGCATATATTTGTACCTGTCTTGGCGCAAAAGCGTCCGGAGACCTTTTAAATCGCCAAGTATACGAGGTTCCTACTGCATTCAAAAAGCACATTGAAACCATATCTCACCCGAGCCCTAAGCTCTCGGTCAGTATATTGCTTTCGGGCAAGTAGGGACCCCCCAAACCAGCCAATTTCGGTCTAAAATTGGGGATGTGCACGAATTCTATCACCGGGGCGGTGTAAAAGATTTTTCAACACGCACCTACTGTGGGGGTGAAAACCTGGTTTGCGGAATAATTTGTTAGGGTTTTGTTTTGTGACTGTTTGTGTGGAAACTTTTTTTGTGGTGCAGAAACTTTTCTGTACTTAAGGGATTTTCCCACCTCCTCTTTCACAACAATGGCTATCCGAACATAGACCATCGACCTTGTGATACGATACCGAACTTTTGTGATCAACTGATTTCGAACCTTGTGTGGATAGCCAAAGGACCGTGCTACCACAACCGCGACCGAATTTGTTTGTTCCTCTTTTTTTCTCTTTTTCCATTTCTTCCGTCCCGCTATTCCGAGAAGCAGGAAATTCGTTCTTTCACTACCCGGTAGCAAAGCACGAGAAAAATCTAGTAACCCCTTCTGGCCAAGAGTTTAACCTGAATATTCATGTGGCTAAACCTCGGAAATCGTTCCATTTTACAAAACTACCTGTCCGAGTGAGTTCGGAGCAGGAGGTCAAAATCCATGCCGAGACCGTCGATTTGTACTCGTACAATAGGGGGGATTTTGAAAAATTTATGCCAAACTCTCAATGGGGCGCCTTGTATTATCGGAGTTTGGAAGGCAGGATTTTGTTTCGGGTAGCTAACCGAGGATCGTAGCTCGGGTGGAGAGCGTGGGGGGGTAGGCCAGGGGTCGGGTTTCTTGTCCAGCGAGGCTCTCATGATCCCTGACATCTAGAACCTACACTCGCCGCCGCTTGATCCACAGCTTCTACAATTCGGAAAAAACCTCTTCCTAAGAGCGTAGAATACTATAGGATTTTCTCTGGTAAAGTTGTTTGAACCGTAAACCAGAACAAGTCCATGCCTGCCTCCACTAAGGTCATTCGGGAAGTCGTCCCAAGGGGTTGGAGCGGGAATCAGAGATGTTACACAGTTTATCTAATCACCTATGGTAGGGCAATATGATTCTGATAGTTATCCGCGCACGCTTTGCGGAAGTAAAAATGGGATAAGAGCGACCCCCGGCCCCGAGAGGGGACCCCCCACAAAATCGCAGTTTTGAATGTACAAAACACGTTTTGGTAATTCGTAAATTTACGCTTAGCTTAACCCGTCTTGCTTTTGCCGAGAAAGGGGGGAAAACCGCGTTCACCGCTGTCCTACCCCATGACACCCACCTTGGGGCTAGTTACGGGTATTCTATTTTTGATGGGTCAAGATAATATATCCGGTTGTTGTCAATATATGCCACTGAGCGAAAATTCACGCATTATGGGTAACCATTAAGTCCAAAACAGTGACACTTCTCGTTAGAGAAGTGGTTCCACTTTTAGTCCCGCCGAACAATACCAGTGGAATAGTTTTTATAGTTGCTCCCCGGGGGCAGCGTTAATGTAATAATTCAGTCTGCCCAGGTTTCCCGGGGCTTCGGGGGTATGCTTTTGGCTGACCGGAACCGGAAATGTGCAGGGGCCAATCGGAACACTGTACTACTACGATCTTTGTGCCCGGTTCTGAGAAGTAACCGTCACTGACTCAGTGACCAGGCCGGGATCGGGCAGACTGGACAAACAAAAACACGCCCTACGTCTGGCACCGCATGCATGGCCACCTTGGCCGTTTACTCCTTAATAATTGCCTACTAACTAAGCGACGGTCTTTGTAAATTGGGTTTTCGTCAATTTCTTTTTTGCGTTCCGTTTCAAGCCCTAGGCAAATTCTCTAGACTTTGGTTACTAACTAGAAGAGGAAAAATTATGGATTTGCTGGACCTGTAAAGCTTAGTGTCTTGCGAAGATGTCTACTGTGAATAGTTAAATACTTGTCTAAGGAACCAAGAATCCGAAAACGCTGCTTCGCAATACACACGGTAAGATACTTCTCTCAAGTGAGTGCTGAGTTTGCCGTGATTTGCATACGTGTATCGCAGATTCAACGACGTGGCAAATTTCTCCTGTGTTCGAGCACTCACGGTACTCTGCGCTGTGCACCTAGGGCCCACAGTAACTGCCACGCATAATACTGTTGAAAATGCAGCTCGGCATGCTTTAGTTTCTTGGTTTCTTTTGTTCTTCAGAAAGTGCAGGTGTTGGGAAGGAAAGCATTGTGGTTTCGGAAAGGATGCAGGACATAGTTATGGCTTTGTGGTTTGTGACGGAGGGAAGCAGGTGTTATGGAGAAGCATTTCCCCTTTGTCTGGCAAATTATGCAGAATGTTCTTTCTTTTGTTATCAGATGAAGGATTGAGAGAAGGAAGTGGACATTGGCGGTGATAGAGGGAAGGTTCAGAATGACGCTATGTTTTTCATATATACTCCTGTCACTACCGTTAAGTTTAGTAAGTAAGCCTAAGACAAGACAAGACAAGTCACTCGCTATCCTCCCATACCGTCCTTCCTCATCGTGGTGCCGTATTTTGTTAATCTGTTTAAAGAATACTTGTGGATTTCCGTTGAGCTCTGAGGCATGGGTCCTTGGGGACCTCTAGCTGTGTAGTCGACCGGAAGGATACTTGAGTTCTTTGGGGGAAAATATGGATAGCAGGGCTTGTCCGAGTACCCTGTCCACCTGCGGGGACTAACTCATCCAATTCATCTTCCGTTCTCCCCTAGAAAAGTGCGATTTTGAAGAATGGCCAGATCGCTACAGCCCCCGCCCCCGTGATCATCTTGAATTTTCGATTCAGAAAGTTGCAGGATATCACGATACACAAAGATAGTGGCACCCAAGTGACTCTACAAGCCCCCGGCTCTGGTTTCAGGTATAAAATCCTCCTTTTCCCTCCCTATATCTCTTGCTCGCCATCATCCGCTCCTCTCGTCATCCGTCAACAACCTTAGTATCTGCTTCAATTTATTTCAATTCTCAAACCATTTTTCTGCAAAATGCATCTTAAGAACTTCCTCACTTCCTTGTCCGTGACTCTCTTCACCGCCGGCGCTATTGCTACTCCGGTCATAGACGTCAGGGATGCCACTAGTTTCGACGGCACGGTCACCGACCTCGACACGGTCACTACATTCGACGAAGCCGGAGGTTCCAAGTCGATCCCCGCTGGTGCTGCCCTCACTCCCAGCGGCGATGACGTTCCCATTGCTGATACAAGTGTGGGAGCTAGAGATCTCGTGAGTAGCAAACTCTCTTCAATCAATTGGATTTGACGGTCGGTAGCTAATTTCTACAATAGGAGAGTCTTAACAAGAGAACCCCTGGGTGTATTTTTGTGACCAAGGATAGGTATACAATTCTGGGTTCGGTATTCCCCTTTCGCTTCAAAGCTGATGGAATCACTCTAGCTCCTTCAAAGGGTATTGGTTATACATCTGCCTTAACATACCGGGCGGCTGCTACAAGTGGAGCAGTGAATGGAGATACAGCATTAGCTCTTTTAGGCCCGACAAAGGTATTATCAGTTAATCATTCCCATAATCTCCGCTAATACTCTATCTCAAGAAACTAGATGCGTGATCTACACCGATACGCTCTGTTCTCATTATCCCTCCAAGCCTTTTGAATACCCCGGATACGGAAATCTCGGACTTTGGGACAACAACATGGGGTCTTTCAGCTGCACGTGGTAAAGGACGGATACTCTTTTTCCTTTGGTGACCGACTAACAAAGCATGTGCTTGCATCTGCGCATATCTTGGCAGTATGCCTTTGACGTTAGTATTAGCTTGGGATATATTTGGATTCCCCGGTTGGGGGCGGGAGATTGCTGTGTGCTAGGTAGCTGTTTCGTATTGTTTCTCACAATTGATCTGGTTTGGCCACCATTATTGTTATGTCCGGCTGCCATATTGAGTGCGTGTGAGAACCTTTTGCATGTAATTAATTACTTCTCAGCCCACTGTTCTTGCCAGGGTGCCATCCCCCCCGAATTATTGACACATTTATTGCCGGTTCGGAAAGTGTAACTAATTGACCAAACACACCCATTATGTCTAAACTCCGTTTTGCTCCTCCAAGCATTGGTGCATGCCCTATAAGAGCGTTTTCCTGGCAATATTTGCCACCGAGGGTCCCTCCCTTTTATCCGGTGAGATTTAGCGGGAGATTGCAAGCAAGAGGATCTGTCCAGAGAGCAGTCCGACGGATGGAGGTGTTGAAATGTGCTTCAATGAGCAGAAGTAAAATGGTAAAGACTTTGCACGACTTGAACTCGCAGTATTATTCTTACTTTAAACCAAAAGAAAGGGCCGAATTGCCGAACATATATAGAGAACATCAGTGACCTCATCCATGATGAGAAGGAACCTATTTCCTGTTCTCAGCCCATACCGCATCATAAGTACCAGCCAAGTATACGCCTCCAACAAGAAGAGCAGAAAGAAGCCTAGCCGATACGAAATAGCCGCCGAATAATCAAGACCCAACCAACAATGTCTCATCACCCTATACAGTACAGTAGTAGAAAGCGGTGAGAAATAGGAAAGGAGCGCATGGAACAAAGCTGTTGTTTGAGGACAATGGAAGATAACGATAAGAAATTCAACAGGAGGGTATCCGTACTCCACGAGTGATCTTCTGTGAGTCATCGCCATTTAGGCTGAATGGGGGCGATTTCATTGATTGGGTTAACTACCGCGATATCGGAGAGCTCCTGCAAAAAGGTATCTCTGGAGATGCCCACACTTCACTCCTAGACATGAGAGGTTTTCTATCACTCGGTTCACCTTGGTGCGAAGCATCCTGTGCGACAGTAACGCAGGGTGACTAATATCCTGCTTGTGTGGCATCGACCCCGAGCCATCACGCCTAGACAACTGACCTAGCAGCACCAGTACCCCCCCCATCAGGCCCCCGAAAGCTACGGATTCTGCAACCAGGACAGAACTACTTGTTCGCGAGCATCGGTATAAGGAGGTAAAGCAAGTAAAGGGTTCTTGGGATTGATGGGCCACGGGTCCAGGGTTACAACTTCTAAACAGGGAAAATTAAAACAGCGATCAAAACGAAATACGGCGACGATTCAGCCGGAAGAATCGAAACAACAAATACGAATCCGATCGCAGGCGCGCAACTTTGGGCGAGTGGGGAAGCCCGCCCGTTCTATTCTCGCACACCTTAATTTACGAACTTCTGGTAAAGGCACGAGCAAAGCCTCCCTCCAATCCTTCCGGTGATCCCGCAAATATCCATCCTTTTCCACATTTATCCTCCTCCCCCTTACGTATTCCCGTGCCGGCAACGGAAGGACACGCTTCACAACCAACTCCGACTCTTGACAGCCCCCGCCCATCCGACTCCTCCGGCTTCTCTCCGACGCTCCCAGATTTAGTCTACCGGGTGCACAAATCCAATGCTAATCTCTGAAGCCTCTATCCGAACAATTACACGATACCCTGAGCATGCCGAGCAGCTTCTAGCGACCTCCGACGACAGCCACATGAAGAGTCAATATGTCAACTTTACGATTTTCCTCATAGCGAGGCGGAGAGGCATCCGAAGTCGAGGCGCCGCGGCCAAGGTAATAGCAAGTCACCACCCGCAAGGCGCCCTACCCATGAGAAGGCTACTCAGCAGCATTACTTCGGACCTCCCCAGGCAGTTACTAGTTACATAGAAGTGCGGGTGGTTTGCTTGAGCGGCCGAGTCGAAGTTGGACACTTCGTGTCTATATCGCCACGTTGTCTATCCAACTTTAGCTCGACCTCACAGGATTCTCACGCTTATTAGCCGAGGGAAGGCCCGGCGGCGGCGGAGTCAGAGCGAAGCTCGAGTCTGCCATACTTTCACCGAGTGTTCGTCCCGAAGTATATAAACCTTGGCTGGGATCCGGATACTACTCGCTGGTTTCTTTGTCAAACGGTAGTCAATAACCCTAACCCTACGAACCCCATCTGCAACTGGGAAACGACCAGGCGACCCTTAGAGGCGGCATGAAAGCTATCGTACCCTCCCAGGCAACTATTTACCAACATTTCCCTTCGTTTCACCATCCGATCTATTTCTCTATTTATATCATGCTTTCAGAAATAAACACAGCAAAGATGGCGGACTATTGCCTATGCAAATATGCCCCCGATTAAGATGAACGAATAACCTTTGGCAAAATAACAGATTCAACAATTCCACACCACTTTTGAGGGAAAAAGACAACGGGACACAGAGTCTTCCTACCAATGCGAGGTGTTATTGTACCGGTGTAAAGCGGGCATAGGGTTTCTGGTACTGGTAGAGTTGTTCTTGCCCGGTAGATTTTCCTGTTTCGGAGCGAGTTCTGGATGTGATGACCCTCGCATGAGCACCGCGCCCCCATCTTCAAAGGTTACCGGCTTTGATCGTGCAACGGCAACTCCAGCACCTGCTGGCGACAAGCAATTAGACAGTGTACCATAGGGCCTAGAAACGGGAGACAACTAAAATGTCGTGTCGGGGGGGGTGGCCACCGTATATCAGCTCAACTGGCCGGCCTCGCTTAGAATTCATTGGCCGGGTAACCCTCGGCGTCCTAGAAACCCCTCTCGACAAACTTCTCTTGGCGGTTCTGAAAAGTATCATACCACGTAATATCATTGAGACGGATTTTAGTTTGTACAGTGTGGCGTTACGTGCCCTCTATCTTATTTCCTATACTACTGCTGCGATCGTGAAACACCTTAACCTAGGTACTATTACGGAGAGGGCCAGAGAGGAGTCCGATAAGGACCAGTAGTACAGCCTCGCTTATTTTCCCGCCACCCTTGTGCCGGGTAACTCCTTGCACCGCCTAAGACCCTGACACTTTTCTAGTTTATTCGCCTACCCCATAGCACACTTGAAAAGGCCGATTCCAAGGACTCAAGCTCCCCCGAAAGCGATATAGAACTGACAGAATTGATGCCATATTATAGGCAATTATTTAAACTTTCTGGGTAGAAATCCCGAGAACCCCCCACTCCACACTAATGGCTGAGTGTTTAAGATCAGGATTTTCTATGATGTACTTTTTGTACAGGGAAATTGACTGGCACAACTTGTCGCTTATGGGTGATGATAACTATTATCTAGCTGACTTTGAAGGGGCTAGCAAACTTTGTCGCCAGGCTGGGCCATTGTGAGGGTTGTTTCGCAATGCAGAGACTACTTAATTGAGCCTAATTCCATCCGCTTCCTCCCTCCCCAACCATGCTACCGCACAATGCCACCTCTCCCGCTTCATTTTTTTGTACATTATCCTATTGTCAGAGCAGGTCAAAGTCTAAAAACCTAGCCCGGTCGAGTGCACCGGCCCCAGGAAGAAAGCCCTCCCATGCCTAACCTCATGTTGCCTCACTCGTTTTACTTCGCGCGCTTTCTAACAGTGGGTTTAATTTTTTATGGCCCCAAGCTGCCTTCTCCGCGTTGAACCCGATAGCGTAACATTGAAACCGATAACTCGCTTGTTTCACGGGATTATGAGGGCGTGGTGTAAGCGCGAGTGGTGGGTTAGGGTTATAGACGGTCGGGATCGTGAATGGACTAACGAGCACCACGAGTACTGGAATGTGCATCCCGAATTTATCGACGATAAGGGTCACACCGTTGGGCTGCAGAGAAAGCATGCATGGAGTTGGTGAACTCGTCTGTAAACCTATGAGATGTCAACCCTAGCTCAGCTGGTTCTGTGATACCTCAAACTGTTCCGGAATTCCACTGAGGTGTTGTAGATCTTAGAGCTAAGATCGCGGGAGAAAGATGACATGAGGGTGGGTAAATTGAGAAAAAAAGACAACGATCGCACGGTTCTATAACTCAAGGGAAAAAGGGGAATACTTAGAACCTCCCAACCTCATTCCTGACTATTCCGCTCGTAGAAATAACATTCTGCAATGTTGGAAAAGGATCACTCCCTTGATCAGCACCCATAGTCTCCAACTTTCTAACAGCGTTCTACTGACTTCTGGCTCTTGTCTACTATCTTCCGAAATATTGCAATAGTGGGGCCATTGCTTGGTTAGGAAAGTACTCGTCAAGACTTCATCGCTGGATACTACCGGTAACGACTCTGCCTGGCTGCTATTATGGGAGCAAAAAACGGGTACTGAAGCTGCCAGTGCATCAGAACGATGCCCACCATACTCGCGGGTGGGAAGCACCGGCGGGGTGTTCACAGCGGGGCAAGCAGTCCGCACCGCGGATAGGAAGAGCGCAGGCAGCTGTTCGTAGTCCGTTAGATCCTCGCGTGGCCTTTGCCCCGGGCACCTGGTTGCGGGTAGTAGCGCTTGTTGATTTTAGTGGATATGGGGGTCTCGCGAACCACTCGGGAATGCGCAGGATGAGTATGAATCTTTAGTGATTTGTGGAGGGATTCTTTGGACATATCTTCCCTTCGTCATAAAGGGAGTGTGAGGAGGAATATGGACACGGGGGCCCATGGGAGGATCAGGATAAATTGTTTATGTTTTTCTTACACACCTGTCTCTACTGTTAGTCTATTAAGAGAAGTTAGAGGACAATCCCAAGAATGAAGTTGTTTACCATACCACTCATCCGTTCCTATACGAGTCGAGTACCCTCGTATTCCATTCGCTTCGTTGCTGCGCTATTCCATTGCTACCCTAGTCATCAATAGTAGGAGGGGGAAGGCGGCGGGCAGCGATAGGATCTCTAAATGGATGAGAACGTCGGAAGGTGCAAGTTGCCGGGGGTTACCTAGGGGGTTTGTGGCTAATGAGTCGGGATTGCGAGTCTAGTAAGTTGGCCATGTCGTGTTTTGGCGTATATAATTGTGCAAGTCTGGATGTTCACATCATAACCGCATAATTTCTCACGATAGTGAGGTAGTAAGAGAATTTCTTTCTTGCTCGGCAGAATTGCTGGCGACCGACACCTGTTTACTTACGATTGCGGCTGAGGGGCCCGCGCAGGATAGTTGAATAGTGGCCAGTAAGAATAGAAACTGTCACAGAGGCTTCGACATCAGGCTTTAGGTATTATTCGACGGGAAAAACCACCACGAGAAATGCTTACTCGTGGCGCTACTCTCCCTTGGCTTTCTTTCTTGTTCTCTTTCTTTTGCTGCTTTTTCAAGTCAATCACCTTTGTTGGAACTAGGCCGCGATCCCTACATACCCCTCGTCGCTCTCAAGTACCATACAGAATTCTATGATAGACTCACCTTCTACCGCATCGAATTCAATCATGTCGCCGATGCACCGGCCAAAACACACCAAATTGCCGAAATTCGCGGTCTTGGAAATCGTGATTTGCACCCCCACTTCTGAATCAATTGGAACGGAAAATTTATTGGTAGATAGCTGAAGACATAGGAGTTCCGAAACTGATATTTCTGTAATAAATCGGCTTGTTCTGTGGGCATCTCTCATTCATTGGCGTGACCGATGCAAAGAGGACCTAAGCGACGAGAAGTTTGTGTAGAGGCTGACTCAAAACGGTACATGTTTCGACGATTTCACATCGCCCCAGTTAAGTCAATATTACGCCATACGCTTCAAAATGCAAATATCACAGTAGGAATATGGATAATTACTATCTTGGGAAGAATTGATTTACTTCCAGCGCAGGTGGCCGAGTTCTGGCTTGTGAAAAGCGGAATTCTTGGCCATTAACGATGACTTCGGTCACCCGACTTTTACCCTAAGTACCCAAC
>QLOI01005230.1:0-25584 GCA_003313605.1 Tuber umbilicatum | reverse complement strand
CTCCCACGTATTCCCGTTATATCAACGGTTACCGGAGAGCTGGTTATTGCGCCTTACACCCCGGAGTACTTTTGGTGCAATATTAGGCGCCCTGTCCTTTTCTCGAAGGCTGTCACTCATGCCCTCGAGAAGTATCCGGACCTCATATGTATTGAATTTGCGCCGAACCCTGTACTCGGACAGCAAATTCAAGAGATGGGAGTCAAGCAGGTATTTCCAACCGTGAGGAGGTCGAACGCTCCCGAGAGAGAAATAAACGCATTCTTTGAGAGCCTAGGAGCTATGGTTGTTGGAGGAGTCAATTGCTTGAACTTTTCGAAGATCAATGCAAGTTCAATGGGCAAAAGATCGATCCCGGATAACCCCCGTCCGTTCAACTCACCCGCTCAAAAGCTGTCTCCTGGGATGGTTACCTAAGCACATCCATAAGGATACTGAAAATCACCGTCACTTACTCGATGGGGGAGATCGTGTATGTGATAATATCAAGCACACGTGCACTAGTTTAGATCTTTTCTTTGTCATTTCTTATGTGTTATTTTCTCTTGTTTGTTCATTTGTACCTCGCATAAATGGCCGGTGGAAAGCGGACCCATGTACCACAACTTTCGGGAATGCTGCGATGCGAGGGATTTCCTCCGGAGTTTGCGGGGAAGACGTGGAAGGTATCGCGATGATGGAAGCTCAACCTCTGATTGTGTGCTCATTATAGCAGGCAGTTATGGTGGAACCATGAATGGCAATTGTATGCTTGGTTGTCAGCAAGCCTTCCGATGGGCTAACTCGGGTCAAAAAAAGACAAACCCGACCCAGCCTAAGCCCAACGGACGTTGAACCCAGCCCAACCCAGCCCAAGAAAGGAAAGCTCGGGTTAACCCAATGAACCCAGTGGGCTGGAGCAAAAAAGAAAAGGAATTAAATATATATTAGTATTAGTATACAATTAGTATTAGAAAACAGAATGGATAATAAAAATTTTAGAAGGGTAAGGCAGAGATAATTTGTGAAGAGAGGAAAGATGGTGAAGGCCCGGGTTTGAGAAGGGTCTAGGTAGGGTTGGATGATTTTAGCTGCTCAATTTCTGATCTTTGAAATGCTCAGGATCCCCGAGAGCTAATCAGGTTTCCGCCTAGCTTTTCACTATGCGCTCTTGGAACATGGTTCTGCTTGGGCCTTTCATCTAAATGCAAATAGTCACGATCGCAGTCTTCATGGATTCCGTGTGCTCAGATTCGGGTTTCCGTAGTGACCATGACGAAGTATCATGAAAATCAGAAATGAGAGACAAAATATTCGCTGGGTTCGCCGGGTAAGCCGGGCTTGGCACCTCCGAACCCGACCCAGCCCGCGCTTGCGCTAAGGTGAGCCCAACCTAACGTACCCAGCCCGGCCCAATGAAGGGCCCGGGCTAACCAACAAACCCGCGACCCATTGGGAGGCTTGGTTGTCAGGAGGAGGGATTCCCGGAATAGGTTCCTTATGCTTTAATATTCCTTTATCTTACAAAAGAGACTCCCTACTTATAGTTAGACGAGTACGGCGAACAATTGAATCTTTTAGTTTGTACCCCCCCCCCATACTTTCCTTTGTATGATCGACAATACCGGTGACAAAGAATACCATAACTTTATGAGACTCCTACCTCTATAGCCAAGTGGCTTCCATATAGTCACGTGGGTCCTAACCAGTTGTGCTGAACAACATTATGTGAGGGATGGGCGGGATGCTGTTCTTGCACTACATACCGTAAAAACTCGAATAAACGGACCATGTGCTAGGTGGTTGAATTAATGTGAATCATGCCAAGCATATTCGCCACTGAAGACGCAATATCAGTTTCAGTGTTTCTTGGCAGCTATTCGAAGAAGATTTCATTTTCACCCTCGTCCTCATCTAATTCTACAGGATCATTCTCATCGTCAACCACCATCCCCCTTCCTTGATCCTGTAGCCTAGCTGTAAGTAAGCTTGCTTCTATACCTTTTATAGCAATCTCATGATCTGCTGACCCGTCAATAGGTAATGAAAGACCAACAACACAAAATGCGTTTGTTACAACTGCTACCTTTTCTACCGAGAACCGCTTCCAGGCCTCCCCTACCGCCCAAGTAACTGCAACCTGCCGTCGTCCAGCCTTACTTCCAGGTAACCTTCCCTCCCTATTGATTATTTCTTCCTCCTCATGTTCAATTTGATCTAACTTGATCTCTAATGATTCCTAACTTGAAGAGTAGATTGTTAAAGTTAGTAAGTTTCCTACTCCAACTCTAAATACTCATGAATGATATTGCTAACCTTAAGAATATCTTTAAATGGTTGATTTATTGACACATCTAAAGACTGCACAAGTCCAGTGCAGCCGCCAGAGATAATGCTTGGAGTAATATCGTTGGCTTTTATGGTATCTAACACCTCCTCCATCTTATGTCCACCGAACAAGTCTAAAGCTAACAAGGTGGGTTTGTTTTCGAGTAGTGGCACAAGTTGCTCATCCAACCACTCCACCATATTCTGACTGTTTGCGTAGGCCGTGGGGTTGAATTTCATGATCCCACACTGATCGTATTCTCTTAGTTCGGTCAGGATTGCAGCGCCTACCCCCTTCCCTCGAAAGAATATTAGTGGCTTAACCCGAGGGACTCCATCAGCGAACACGGTAAGTTGTATAGTACCCTGCCACTTATCCCAACTGGAAGACTGACTTGACTGTATCCAGACTGTCTTTTCACCCTTGGTATTGTAAGTCCGCCCTTCTATGAATTCATATGGAACAGGTGTTTGATCCATATTACAGATATTACTAAGCTGATATCGACCAACAGTTGCTACTTCATCCCCAATACCATTTTCGTTGGCTGGCCGAAGTTGAGAATTACGCCGGTTGTATTGCATCCAATTGAGTATCGTATCTGCAAAGTGGGTAGGGAGTTTACTTGCTTTGTTTGTAAGGGTACGAAGACTAACTTCAAGTTGATGCCATGACAGGAAACCATGAAACCATCTGTTGGAGAAGCGAAAGGTATCTCCTGCCCCTCCTCCGTAATGCTTTTTAATTAGTTCCTTACTAATACACTGAAACCAGCTTCTCTTAACAGGTTTCCCCATTCCTTACCGCTGCTGGAATTCTTCATATAGTTCCTTTTCCATCTCTTTCCATTTTCTTTGCCTTCCTCCTCCTGGCATCCTCTGTTGTGAACCCTTACCTTCTCTATAATGGCCCGCCTCTTCTTCCTTCTTCCGTCTTGAGAGATTGGTTGCAGGGAGTAGAAAGTGGGCTGCAACCTCTGCTCGAGTTGGCTCACGAAAGCGGGATGGGCCAAAAGGTATTGAACTCGTTTTCCAATACGATAGAACACGAAGTTTATTGTTAACAGTATAGGAGCGGTGTAGGTTGGCTGTTGGTTCCTTTGACTTACGGAGAACTTCGGATAATGATTTCCGTTTTGGGCCAGTCTTCTTCTTAATTCCAGCATAAAATCAATCGCTGGGTAGTGGTGGAAGATTTGGTTGCACACGGATCCGTCCTGCTGGCTGGTGGGATGTTCTCGAGGACATAGTTTCCCCCTTTTGTCCTTGGCTTTGATGGATTGGGGGGGATATTTTTGTTTGTATGAGAGGCTTTGAGAATCCTGATTGCTTTCAAGTTTTATACACTATGTTATATGACTTCATTGCTCAATCAAGAGAAAATCAGGATTTTTTTGTCTCTATTTTAGTGGATTTGTGCTGTGAAAAGACATCTTTTCACATCGTGATGTTCACTTTCAATTCCTATGACGTTGAAATCTCCACCTGTCTCACTCTGCTAATTTCCCTGAGACAGTAATTTCCGACAATCCCGTGTTCCAAACTCTAAATTGACTCCCTAGCACATGGTCCGTTTATTCGAGTTTTTACGGTACGTGGAGCTGGGAGTGAGACAGCCTGGTATCTACCGCTTATGTAACGTTTTCTTCTTGAAGCACTGCTCTTTGTATTCTACTCTTTGCCTCCAACTCCCATCAATTCCCCGTACCGCTTTAGTAGAGAAGGGAAGTAGGTTGCTAATATATTCTTCACCAAGTACGGTTCGAAAAGTCGTAAAGTTGGGGACGATCAGAGACGACGAATACTAGTCGGAGGACCGTAAAATGCGGGATCCATTTCAAGGGCTTCATTTTACCACAGAGATTGAGAGAGAAGTCGACTTGGACAGTGTTATCACTCAGATTAATATCTATAAAATCCTAGCGGGATGTAATAACGAAATGCGGGGAGTCCAAATCTATCAGGCATGGGATGGCATACACCACTGTAAGTACCCTTCCGAGTGGATTAGATGAATGTGCATGAATGCCCCATCCAAGTGGCCCATTAGTCTAGCGCTTTGTCTTGCGGTGTCACTACTATCCTTCTCTGTTAGCACTGTATTTCGCAATGTTTGGGCTATATCAGGGTCAGGGTTTACTGGGAAAGACAAGAATCACCGGTTACGATCGGTGGAGAATATCCTGCTTGTTTTCTATTTTTTTTTAAAAAAAAAAAATTCTTTAATAAGATTCAAGTATTGCGCCATACCAGAGCTGGCTCTTCTGCAATCCACGGAGCAAGTTGTCTTCGGGGCCGTTACCACCCCTCTCGCTCACGGTTAGTGTTAATAGCTCGTTTGAGCGCCTTCCTACAAACTCCACCACGGCCCGCACAACGGGGAACCGCCGCCTGACAGCACACGCATTGCGCTGTGCCATTGGTGCAAAACGGAATTCATAAACTTGCTTCCTTCCGTTTCCTTCCACGAGGGAGGCACGTTACACACCCCAGGTTGAGTGTAGTCAACTTGCTACCGACACAATAAGGAAGGCAGGGGAGATGGTAAGAGCCGGCTATGGCGATGTTGCTTGCTATATGTCTGGGCAGGTATCGTAACGGAGGTTGAGCGAGTGTATGGGAGGCGGGTAATGGAAGTCTGATATAGATATTCCAAGCGGCAAAGATATATTATCGTAATTCAATGCTCCTCTAGTTAGTGGGAGTAAAACAGGCAAGTTTATTATTACTGAGATCCTCTTTTCCAATTCTGCTCCCTTCATTTGTATCACAATTATAGCGTTTTTCTTCTCATAATCGTGTTGATGATAAGTTGGGCATGCTGTCCATCGGCGAAGACCGGAGGATAATTAAGCCGATATTTGTTGCGGTGGTTTTAAGTTTCCGATATTTTTGGTTTTTATTTTCCAAGCATTATTGCGGCTTCTCTTAATATTGGCCGCCGTATGATACCTTTTCAGCTAGCCCACCAAAACTACCCTGTATCCTACCTTTTCTCTATCATCAAATCCTATCAGAAGTCCTTAGATGCTGCTCAGTATGCTCAGCTTATCTCCCCATCGTTCGGTCAAGAGGTTTGGAATACGTACGTATTGGATTGATGCATCCGGCGGAAGGAAGCTGGGAGCACCGGAAGGAAACCGGATGCGCGGAGGCTGTGAACAATGGGAGTTCTTTGAGAAGCATATCTTTCTTTTGTTAGCATAGTAATTCTGTGAGGGGGAGGGAGATATACGCCAAAGAGAATGGATATGTGCCGTTATGGGAGGATTGGAGAATGACTTCGTTTGAATAGAATATAAACTCCTGTCTTTACCTTTTGTTAGTTAAGTTATGCGAAAAGAGAACTAGCGAACTTCTCCACTCACCCACCATCCCTTTGCAATCGTCGCCGTATTTCGTGAACGTTTATCCGTCGCAGTATGGTGGGGGACATCTGTAGCCGGAACATGCGGGCATTCACCCAGGCTTAGTAATAGCGTGTTAATATACCAAATATGGAGATTAATACAGATTAGCCCCACGCTAAGTTCTAATTAACTGCTTGTGCCAAGGGAATTAAAAATATCATACCGTACTTGACATCGCTTTGAGCAGAATTCGATCTATTTTTAAACCGCTATATCTCCGTGAAAACTTGAGTTTTTCTTCTTCTTCCCTATACATGTGTAGAGAACCACCCACACTACCACAAAATAGAACCATAATTCTCATGGGAGGGGTTTTTGAAACCCCTTTGGGGATTGAAGTCGAGATATATTCCCTTGGCAAAGTACTCGGCAAGCGGAGTCCTCCGCCATATTTCATTGCCTTTGTCTCGCTACCCACAAATTTCAAACATTCTCTCAACATATCTCGCCCCCCACCTCCCTTAACTTAATACACCCTTCCTTCTCCATGGTCATTGCGAAGTTGCACTGCCGGTAAGGGGCTTGCGTGCTTCCTTTGCCTGTAACAGGTCCTGTTTTAAGCCGCCGTCTAAAACCATAATCTTGTCAAAAGTACAGCATTACTAAGCGCTCCTATCTCTAAAACCCATGGATTGAAAAAAAAAAACCACGGAAGTTCTCGGATGCAACAAGTGAATCAAGCAGACGCTAATGCCAGAATAAAATTTCCGGTACAAGTATCACTGGCAACGTGATCGCCACACCGCAATCCGACCAGATCTTGGTACTGTACTGTACACCCAAACACGAGAAGTTGATCAGAGAGAGTCGGCTTGGCTACGAACTCGAACGCTAATAGGTCAGGTTCTGTCTTGCGGGTAAGAGAAGGTCCCGTCCGATGAGATCGCCAAACCCGGTCTGCCGCCGGGAAAAAAGAAAATTAACTTATCAGCATACTAGCTGCGTATTCATACTCATGCAGCCAAGATGATTCGAGAGATTGATTGGGCGTATGACTTTAATGGGGTGTGGGCGTAAAAAAATATTTCAATTGATCGCAATCGAAGAAAATCGTGCGACTTCTCGTATTCTACCTCCCGTACTTAGTGGTGTGGGTAGCACCTCCCATGGCAGAGGTATGGCGTGCGGAAAAGTGTGCCGAAATCCCGTCTGCATAGTCGAAATTACATATATGCACGGTAAGGCGTACAGTGCTCGAGGAGGCTCAATACTTTTATTCTTTGAGGAGGAAAAAGATTCCGTGTTACACGGTAACGATAATTGTCGCTTGTTCTAAGTACTTAGTCATATCCTGAGTAACCACACCATGAGTCAAAGTACGAGTGCAGTACTGTACGAGTGCAGTACCGTACCGTACTCGTTCAGCTAGACTACGAGTAGTTGGGCCCGAGCGTCAGGGCAGTGCGTACTCGAGTACCAGGCCCGCCTAGGTACCGGTATGAGGTGCGCAGTACCGCTCGGGTATTTAGTGCTCGTACTTACATGATTTGCATCCACCCCGAAGTGCGAATACTGCGTATGAGAATAGGTGTACTGTACGTCTGAATGTAGTATTGGGGCAGGGAGCATTGAAACTTACGCGATCTGTATCATCCTGAAAGGGGTCTCGAGTTGCGATAAGGGGGAGAAACGGGTCGATCGGTGGGTTTTGAGAATATACTATATCGACCGATTAAGCGAAAAGTTGCAAATGATAGATGCCAGGGTGAGGAGAATAATCGAGTTGTGCGGGGTTAGTAGAACCGCCCAGTCTCACTTGGACCCTTTGATGCTCATCTCTCCACGCTTCCTCCCAAACATACTTTCTCTCACCCTTACCCACCTGCTTGAGAATTCCCATTACGAATACAATCAGCTCGTGCGTTGAAAAAACTCAGCTTGCGATTCAACAATAAATCGATAAGATGGGCAACCGATTGTCAAGCACCCCATCCGAGGGCCAATCCTCCGAGCAACGGTAGAGCCGCGTGTGTCCTGTTGCGCTTCCCTCGACTAACGCAAAGCCTGCCGCTATAGCTCCACGACGAATAGCAATGTTGACGGTGACTATAGTGCAAATACCGGTTCTCATAATATCATCGGCTCCGGTAACACCGTCACGATAAATTGCGATAATCCCACCGACGGAACCGCGCCCGAGGACCACACCGAAATTTTGCAAATCTTATACCCGCCTGGGTCCGGATACGAGTCACACTTAAACCGGGTTCAGGAGCCAGTCGAGGGAACATGCACTTGGGTTATTGGTCATCCAAAGTACAAGGAGTGGTTAGATAATAAAACATCCGGCCTCCTTTGGTTGTCGGCGGACCCGGGTTGCGGAAAGTCGGTCATAGCCTCATTCCTTGTAAAGCATCTGAAAGCCCGACCGGACCGTATAGTTTGTTATTTCTTTTTTAAAGACGACAGCGAGGAACAGAGGAGTGCAATATTTGCACTTCGCGCCATCCTACACCAGCTTTTCGTGCAGAGAAATCCCCTCTCGAAATATGCCGAGCAAGAGTTTAAAGCTAAGGGGAAGAGATTTACGGGGGAGGTGGATACTTTGTGGAATATCTTGGTCAAGGCAGTGGCTGAGGGGGGGTGTGGGGATGTGATTTGTGTGGTTGATGCATTGGACGAGTGCGGGGAAGAAACGCTGGCTCCTCTCATCCGTCGCATAACCCGTTTCCCGGAATCACAGGCCCCCGACACACCTTTGAAATTCCTCGTTACAAGCCGCCCGTACCACAACATCGAGAAAGAACTCGGCTCGCGGGCAACTACGATCCGGCTGAAAGTCGAGGACGAAGTAAACGCTGTTACCGCCGATGTTACCCGTGTTATCGATAATGGGATAGAGGCGCTCGAGTTACTCTGGAGCAACCCCGGAGGACTGGAATATTTGCGCAATCTCCTCAAGTCGTCCGCCGACCGGACATTCCTTTGGGTTTCTCTGATTCTGGAGATTTTAAAGGCCAGTGAGGATGACTCGGAGGAGGAGTTTACTAGAATTATTACCACTGCTCCTCGCGATCTAGCCGAATTTTATACTAGGATCCTAGATAAAAGCGCAGACCCCGGTAAAGCCCGACGAATCCTGAGCATAGTTGTAGCAGCTGCGAGGCCGCTTACTCTTCGGGAAATGAACATCGCACTCAAAATCGGGCGGGATCACAAGACTGTCAAGGACCTTGGGGGTTTTCGTGCTGGGTTTGAGAAGACAGTAAAAAATCAGTGCGGGCTTTTCGTGCGGATCATCGATTCCAAGATCTACCTTGTTCATCAAACGGCGAGGGAGTTCCTGATCAAAGGAACATTGCTTGGCCAAGGCAGTTGGCAGTACACCTTATCTCCCATGGATTCTAGCTTTATACTGGCTGATATTTGCATCTCGTATCTATCATTGGAGGACTTTGAAAATGACCCATTACCCATAAGTTCTTCTGGCCGGAGCTATGGTGAGGAGCGTGATGCTTATCTCAGCAAGCATACACTCCTGGATTATGCAGCTAGCTATTGGGCAGGGCACTTCCGAGATTCTCGGGATCTGCAGATGAAATTATTCGAGCTTACAGGGAGGATTTGCAGGGTTCGGTCTGGTAGATTTCTGACTTGGCTTGCGGTGTACTGGGGCAAGAGTAATTCCTATCGCCAATTCCCCACCGATTTCACGCATTTAATGATAGCCTCGTGGCTCGGGCAACGGACGGTAGTTGCAAGGCTATTGGAGGAAGGAGGTGATATCATTGCTCGGTCTGAAAATTACGGTACTGCATTAACCATAGCAGCATTCCGGAAAAATAAGGATATCACCAGGATACTGGTCCAGGAGAACGCCATTGCCTATATAGGCGGGAAGGAGTTTAACATCTTGCATGTAGGGATTTCAGTATGAAGTAACTGACGCATGACTGATGAGGAATTCACGGTGTTTTATAGACGGTGTGTGAATTTCAGTCTTTGTAGGGAGTAGAAGCTTATTAAAAACACGTTTGCACTATAGAGGGTAAGTCTGAGTCCCAGATCCTCTGGTCGTCGCAGTGTCATGAGGCTGATACCGGAGAATCTGACATTATAGACTGTGAGTGAGCTATATGTTGAGCATTCGGCGGGCATCATGACTAAGACCCCTTTTTAATGAATGAGCACAGAGCGTGGGTCACATAGCGCAGTGCGGGTGAATGGCGGGATCAGGCTTGCTAAATTGTGGGGAGGGTTAGGAGGTAGGGGACTGGGGGCGGTTGCTTAGGTGTCACAAGTCATATCTAACAACTGACATTGGGGGCTCTGTAGCTGGTAAGGGAATAGAACAGGCGCGTTTCTAGCAAAGGGGTGTAACTGACTCAAGCCGCCTATATGTTGCAGGATGTAAGTGAATGGGGCCAATCACAGTTCTGCGGCGGGGGAATTACTGACCTCTGAGTCGTCGTGTGTCGTAGCACGTAAGTGAACGGAATCAAACACGGTTTTAGGACGGCAATTTCTGACCTCTAGATTACTGCATTTTGTAGGAAGTAAGTGAACAAGGTTAATTATAGCAATGGGATAACGAACGCTAAGGCTTGTCATGTGTTGAAGGAAGTAAGTAAACAGTATCAGCCATGTTAATGGAGCGAGATAATTGCGCACATCTGGCTCTCTGTGTGTTGTAGGAAGTAAGTGAACATCATAAACTACGGTTCTCTGATGGGACAACCACTGACCTCTAGGTCGTTGCGTATTATAGCGAGTATGTGAAAAGAACCAAACATAGTTCTAGGACGAGCATTGTTGACCTCTGGATGCTTGTGAGTTATAGGGTGTAAGCGAACTAGTTCAATAGCGGTCCTAGGACGGCATAATTGCTCACCTGTGGGTCGCTGTGTGTTGTAGCGCGTAAGCAAACCGGACCAAGCATGGTTTTGGGGCGAGGCAATTGTTGACATGTTGATCGCTGGGTGTTTTAGCGCGTAAGTGAACCAGATCAATCAGGACCGTGGTGCGAGATAATTGCTGACCTCGGGTTCGCTGTGCGCCGTAGCTGGTAAGTGAAGAGAGCGAACCACCTTTTCCTGGGACGGGAAAATTGATAGCTTGGCTCGCTGTGTGGTGTAGGAAGTAAGTGAACAGGACTGATCACAGTTCTCGGACGGGAAAATTGCTGACAACTGACTCGCTGGTAATATAGCGCGTAAGCGAACCGGATCAGTCCTGGTTCTAGCGCGACGCAATTGCTGACCTGTGGCTCGCGGGGTATTGTAGGAGGTAAGTGGGTGGGATTGACCATGGCTTCCGGGCGTGACAAATGCTTACTTCCGACTCGCTGCGTGATGTAGAGGGTAAGTGAACCGGAACAATCCTGGTTCTGGCGCAACGCAATTGCTAACCTCTAGCTCGCCGTGTTTTAGCGAAAGGTGAAGAGAGTCAATCAAGTCTAAAGGGCGAGACGTTTTCTAACCACTGGCTCGCTGTATCCTGTAGCGCGTAAGTTAACAGAATCAGCCACAGTGAGCGAACGAGGCAATTTCTGACCTCTGGCTCGCTCTACGTTGTAGGAAGTAAGTGAACGGAATCAATAGTTGTCTCCCAATGGCACTTGCTGACCTCTGGCTTCGCTTTTTGTTGTAGCGCGTAAGCCAACAAACTCAGCCACAGTTCCCGGGCGGGACGGTTGCTGACCTCTTGCTCGCTATGTGTTGTAGGGAGTATGTGAACGGAATCAACCACAGGTCTCTGACGGCGCTTGCTGACCTCTGGCTTCGCTTTTTTTGTAGCCCGTAAGCCAACAAACTCAGCCACAGTTCTCGGGCAGGACAATTGCTGACCTCTACCTCGCTGTGCTCTGTAGATAGTAAGTGAACGGGTTCAACGACAGTTCAGGGACTGCACAATTTCTTACCTCTGGCTCGCTGTGTGTGGTAGTATGTAAGTGGATAGAATTATTCACGGTTTACTAGCGACAATTGCTGACCTCTGGCTTGCTGTATGTTGTAGTACGTACGTGAATAGAATCAATCATGGTTCTCCAACGGCAATTGCTGACAGCTGGCTCGCGTTTTCCTATAGGGAGTCAGTGCACAGGATCAATAAAGGGTCTTGCGTGCGCCAATTGCTAACTTCTGACTCGCTGTATGTTGTAGCATGTGAGTGAACAGAATCAAGCGTGGCTCCCGACGATACTTGCTGACCTCTGGCTCGCTGTATGTCGTAGGAAGTAAGTAAAGCGAACCTATCACGGTTCTCTGACAACAAGTGCTGAGCTCTGGACTGTTGTGTGTTGTAGCCTGTAAGTGAATAGAATCAGCCGGGTATTTGGGCGAGGCGATATCTGACCTCTAACTCCCCGGGTGTTGTAGGAAGTAAGTAACTGAAGCCAATCATGGTTTCTCTAATAACTGCTAACCTTCGGCTTGCTTTATGCTGTAGTCTGTAAGTGAATAGGAGCAATCATGGTTGTCAGGCCACAATTGCTGACCTTTGGCTCGCTGTTGTAGCACGTAAGTGATCAGAACCAATCGTGGTTTTCCAACGGCAACTGCTGACCTCTGGCTTGCTGTCTGCTGTAGCGCGTAAGTAAACATGACCAACCATTACCATGACACTTTATCGTTGCTGACCTCTAGCTTCCTATGTGCTGTAGCGAGTAAGTGACCAACTACAGCTTTTGGGCGACAGAATTGCTAATACCTGGCTTGCCCCCTCTTATAGCAAGTAAGTGAAATGGATCAGCCCCAGCTCTTGCGCTAGAGAATTGCTAACATCTGTCCTACTGTCTGTTGCAGGTAGTGAGTGCACAGGATCCATCAGTGTTCTTGAATGCGGCAATTGCTGACCCCTGACTCACCGTGTCCCAAACTCACCGTGTCCCAAAGGTGGTAAGTGGGCTCGCGTCTTCTCTATCCTCTCCTCTTTCTACCCCGCTGACATATCTTTCCTACAATTATAGATTGTATTTCACCCACATTAGTTCCAGCAAGTGTTAATACCGTTGATTCATTGCTGACCCCACACTTGCATTCCTCCATAGGATGTAAGCGTACCCAATCTCTGCATACCATCTCTTCACAGGGCTCACCGCATCATCTTTGCCCTTCACAGTTTGTATGCAAATTTATCCCTCCTCCCGTACCACTTGTGCTTGATATTTACTTACTATTGCGCTGCAGCTCGTTAGTAAATATCTTGTGCCTCCCTCCTGCGGCTCCCACTAATCCATTGTTCTTCCTACAACCACCTGTGCGGTACAGAAAGTGAGTGAAGGACTTTCTCTATCTCTCGATATTAGCTAATCCCTTTGTAGCCTGTGAGTCGTTCGAGTACACTATCGGGTCGCTCCTGTCTCATTACCACTAAATCTTCTCTAGTTTTGCATTCAGGACACAGGTGATCCGTACCTCTTGCCACTTTAACACATCCCTTCATTCCTCGAGGGGGAGTGCGGCCACCGGTGCGTATTTTCTGGTGATTCCTAGCTAATGCACTGGCGCCTTATTAGTCATTTAATCGGTGATTCGTTTATAGCGCCTTATAAGACGCATGCCCGCGGTCGACGCATTGTCTCCTGGCTCTCCGCCACCGCGGTCCTTGACCTTCGTTATGCTGTTTTTGTTGTTGGTGCTTCTTTCAGTTAGTGGTGTGATATCGGTATCATGACGAAGGGATTCTGTGGAGTCGGTGGGAGGGGGTTTTTGGTCTCTCTGTTACATTTGTACTTGGAAAACCTTGGCATTTCATTGATTTGCAAAAATTAAACCGTCAATGGCCAGTGTGCCCAATAGTGGAGTCCAGTCTGTCCGCTCTCACTCACAGACAGGACGGATGGTCCCACTTAGTATGGTGCCCGAGACGGACGCCAGGGCCTTATAGGTGCCCTTGCAGCTATCGTGATTGCCACCAACTGCAGGTGATGGCAGGCAACGGCACATGACGGTCGGTACCTATATTTGGCTGCGAGTGACGGCAAGTAATGACTGTCTATGGTATGATGGGTGCTTTTCTAAACGTAGCATTTGAGAATCCATCCAGCCCATAACCAATCCCTGATCCTGTTTACGAGTAGCATGTGTAATAGGGTAGCTGGATCGACGGCAAGCATCTCGGACCTAGTTTTTCAAGAAAGATTTAATAGTTCAAATTCTATCTACACTCGCTATCTAACATGATCAAGAACCACATGCAAGTCATGACCCGGGGGGTGATATGGGAGGTGGTTTTCTCCACGGGGCAGCCTGTCCGTCCTGAGGGTGGACGGTGGCTGATGGGGTAAAGTGGTCACGTCTGATACGTGTCCAAGCTTGTCCCACATCCTGGTGAAAAGAACTATGGTCCGGCCGCCCCCAGTAGGAAATGTTTTATGCCCATCCGAGGACTGTTACCCACTATCTCCCACACTCCCATGCAGTTCCCCTCGGTCCCCTATAGTCCCCAGCAGTCCCTAGAAACCTCCTATGCCAATTTGTCATACCATGCCGGACCCGATGTTCAACGCAATAACTGCAGTCCTGAGGTTTCTGGGATAAGGGTTGACCACATTTTACTGTCTAGTCCCGTCCAGGGTTCTTGGCGGTCACCTCGTGGCCCTAGAGGTGTCATGGACCGTTGGGAATACTACCACCATCCAAGGGAGAGGACACAAACCAACTGAATAGGATGAGACAAAGAGTAGGGTTGCAAGGTAGAGATGGTAGCTTATCCGGATGTGATGCTTAATGTGAGAACAAACGAGAAAACCGCCATTATAAAATCAGGCGGTGGGAGCAAACACTGTTGCTGGCTCCATCAATTATGAATGACAGGTTCATGGTGACTTGCAAATTGACTCCCATGATTGCCACATTAAGATATTCAGCAGAATTGGAAAGGTCATTGAGAATCAGACTAAGTTAGTAATAGCCACGAGCATGCTCGAGCAGATTATAGGAGTCTGACTCGAGCATGATCTGCTCGAGGGGGCTCATGCTCGAATGCTCGAGCAGATTGGTCAAGCTAAATCGAGTTCTCGAGCCTGGTCGATCACGCTCGAGTTTATTCAATTATGCTCAAGCCTAGCTACCTTCTGACTATTAATGGACACCCATGCTCGAGGTGCTCGAGCAAAACTCAAGCCAGCTCTAATCGTGTCCATCACTATTTGAGATTGAAACACAAGACAACAGCCGTATTAATACCTGAGGTTTGATAAAGCCAGGCGATTAGCTCGAGTTGTAATTCGGGGCGATACGATCAAGGCAGTAGACATAAGCTTACCCATATGTTGTTATGCTATTATTGCACTAACAACAATAATATAGGCGAAATCCAAGGTTGCGAACCGCCCCGGGCGCCCTACTGGGCCCTGGCGTCTTATTGTCCCGGGCGCAAAGAGTAGGGTCGATAGGGATGTCAGGGCATGGCGCCTGTCCTTCATACATATGACTGTCCTGGGGGTTGACGGCCAGGCCCTGCAGTCTTCGCACAAATGCGGACTTCCAGTAGTCCCCTGCAGGACCGGCCGTCATGTGTGGAGTCCGGCCGTTATCCGTAGGGCCCAGCTGTCATCTGCTGCGCCTGGCCTGTTACCGGTATGGCCTGTGGGAAATTGCTATGTGAAAAATAGACTGTCCAGCTGAGACACCTGTGGGGCCCGGCCGTCTGTCTAGGGTGGAGGTCGGGACGGACCATAGGACGGGCGTCCGTCCCGGGCAAAGCCCTAGCCCCAGCATCTGCCCCGTCTTAAGCATAAGTCGGACGAACTGGACGCTTGGGAACACTGCCGACATTATATTCATGGCTGGTCACAAATTCCAGCATCCCGATCTGTTTGTTGAGTGGTCCAGGAGTGTATCAAACCTCAAAGAGTAGGTTATTTTCACCCATCATCCCGGGATACTATGTTGCTGCATATGTTGGCCTGCTTGGCTGGCATAAGTATCATTTAAGAAGAAGAGGGCCCGCAGTGGAGAGGGGCGACTAAAGCGTTATGGAAGCTTACCGGCTTTTTTAGGGACGGCTGGGCCGAACTGTGGGAAAGTGGCTTTCTAAACTAAACCAAGGGCTGGCCAGGTCACCCGCAGGCAGGGTATTCTGAGTAATGGTCTGTGTTTCCCCGCAACGAAGGAGTTTATTATTAAAATAAACTAACTTCTTAAAAGACGCTATTTGTCATCCAGTAAGGTTGCCTTTTCTCCTGGCTTTGGACTGGTAACTGCGCCAGTAGTATCCCCGCTGAGATAGTTCTGTCGATCCGTCAGCCTTGCCTGCACATCCGGTGGTTTTACCGAAACATCAACCAGCTTACCGTGGGCACCTGTGGTCATTACCTAAGAATCTACGGGATTTTGACTGGGGATTTGGCGACATTAACCTGGGTCGCCCTCAGATCCGACCTGGCCGCTTCCTGGGCGCCGCCAGGCTTTGCAGCCGCCAATATTCCCAACCGGACTGACCCAGGTTTTTCAAAACTACCCCCAACCGACCGGACTGCCGACCCATAGTCAGAACCATAGTCCAGACTACCCACTTGGGACCACTTAGCGCCAGATAGTTGGTGATGGCAGAAGAAGATAAAAGCTTACCAGCTGGTTCACTTTGATACCCGGCGAGTTCTTCCTCGACATCGAGGGTGCCTCGAATTTCAATAATCTCTCTTTTTGCTCGTTTAGTGTCCCGAGAGGTCACCAAGGAGGATGGGAATTTGGAACAAACAGTTGTCCAACCGTTTGCACCAAACCGAGTATCCCTCCAATGAGAAGATGAAGCGCCACTGTCCGTCTTCTTCTATAGCAAAGATAGTTAGGATTGAGGGAAAGGAAAGTATCGAAAATAGTGATTAACCCAAGAAAATTCCCAGCGCCTGAGAGGATAAAGGCCCCAAATAATGTATATCCGTCAGGACGCCACTATAGATGTTTGGTCTAAGTACCCAACATTTGAAACCATAATTAATAACTTACAGTGCTCCATCAGAGTTGAGAGGTAACAGCTCGTTGATATATATTAGAATAACCGCAGCAAAACCTAATACCCGAAGCTATTCCACTTAGGAATCTACCAACGGTGAGAACAACGGCGCCACCATCAGCTGCCCTGAGAACCCCCCGTAACTGAACACCCAGAGTGTATAGAAGGAAATGTCCCCGGGCTGAGGGCGTTGACACCGGGGGTTGCGAGAACTGAGCCGAACGCCTCCGATGGCTAGGATACTATAAGCGAGGCCTAGATGAGAAAAAAATATTGTTAGCTCTCAAAAGAATGCGGGCAAGGCACAAGATCTCCGAAGCGGTTCGCCCATGCAAAACGAAAGAAAACGGAATGCAGTGTTAGTCAGTGTGCCACATCTGCAACTTTCCCCAAACAGTTCTCTCGACTTGATCTGGGGTCCGGGTTGATTCTCCGACTGAGAGAAGCAGACTTCACAGCGACAAGCGGATTGTGGAAAATTTCGTTCGAGGAAAGGCACGGCTGGCATCTAAGGTACTAAAAATCGGGATTTAGTGATCTTACCGAATTGAGCAGCGTCGAGCCCCAAGTCGTCCCCATTCGCCCTGTGGGGGGGGTTCGATTCGGCCTAGGGTGAAAAAATGTTAGACCGAAATCTACATCCCAATAGAGTATGGGCCCAGACCAAGTTCCTGCCGAAAATAGCAGTTCCCGCAAGAAGCGTAACGATAAATCACTTATGAATAAGATAGCAAGCATGACCGTTGGTGAGTGAGTGAAATGAAACTGAAATGAGGTTGTATGAGCGAAGATGTTACACGAAAAAATTGATTCAATGACCTGACAAGCAAGAGGGAAATGGGCTAATAAAATTAAACTTATAGAGAGTCTAATGGGAGTGAAATGAGTGAGGTGGCAACCAAATGTGAGGCGTTGAGGAATGAGTGTGGTTTTTGGGAGAAATATGCGAAAGGATGGAGAGTGGGAAAGAGGGTGAACTGGAGCAAAGCAAAGTAGGAGGGCGAGATTAAGGGAGAAGAGGAGAGGGATTTATTTACTAAGGTCTCGCAGCCGCGCGTCGTGGACCCACCCCAATGTTGTTAGCTGGCTTGACCCACCACAGGCGCGCAGGTACGGTATAGGGCTCAAGTTGAGAGGTGACTGAGGCTGTGAGTTACGATATAACTTATACTGCAAAATTTCCCGGAATGCATCACCGCTATCATACCGGTATCCCCCTATTGGCGGAAATCAGCCCGTCAACAAACCACAGGTTTGGTTTGGCGGGTCAAGAGAACTGGGGATACCCGTTACTGAGATCCGACACAACCCGGGGCGCTAATTCCATACCATGTGAGGCAAGCTCCTGGGAGCTTTCATGTTTGAATCCAGAGATTCTAGGTGAACAGGAAATCGCGAATAACGAGATATCCTCCCGTGTATTAGAGTATCTACAAGTGCCGCCTAATTTTGTTTAACTAGAAACAGCACTAAAATAATCAAACACAATGTGGGGGAACAAGCAAACGAGATTCTCTGAAAAGCAGCCCCCTTGCAATACATCTTAGAAACGACTTTCACAGCGCCTTATTTCTACCAAAGTCTCCATTGTTTCAAGGAAAGTGCCTCCTAAACATTCTTGGTAATGGCATACCTCCCGAGCAGATGCACCCGGAGTTCCCCATCTCTATTTCCCGTTAAAGCAAATTATGGGGTAAATTACCCTCCAACTAATACAAAATTTCGCAGACCTTGAACTTGAGAGCTAAAGGAATATTTAGCTTGAATTTAGGTATTATATAGTAGACCACCTCAGCTAACTACCCGCAAACAAATTTTTCAACCTCTATACCTAGAGAGAATTTACTTGTATAAGTGGCTTTATAACCTTCCATGTAGATTGTAGGACAACACTCGTTCTTTCAACACAAGCGATGGGAAACCAGGAAACTGACGATGAGCCTGGTGAGTCCAGTACGAGTGGGTGAATTTCTCAGATATCCCATGAGGTGCTCCACAAAGTATTTTGTCTCACTGTAGTGCTGAGCGTTAAATAATGACCATCTTGTTCATAGTAATGGTTACAACCATGATCCGATCGAGAGGATGCCACGACCAAATGATCGATGAAATGAAGGGACCTTGACCGAGTGATCAATCATCACCGCTGGTGGTGGATCGGCGAAAATAGGCGATTACACTCGATCGTGCTCGGGAAAGATCAATCGCGTGCGCCAAGGATGAAATATTGATCCAATCTGGATTATGATTATTTCACACTCGTGCTATGATAGGAATAGAAACTCCCTACCTTATTATCCACTTAGAGATTGATGGAAATCTGTGGCTAATCTACAGTCATTAGCGCTATTATATTCATTAGCTGCAACAAACCTGAAACGATAAGGTCGTGGACAGTGCAATTAGATATTTTTTCAAGATAGCATCTTGAAAAACTAACAGTGCAAAGCCCGGCGTAGGGATTTATCATCTAGTGGGCGGGGAAGACAACTTTTGTGCCGGTTTACCTCCACCTGTCACGAATATTATTCGTGGAATCAGTCATGATTCCTGATGTTCCAGTATACCCGATTATCGTCGAGCATGATGGACCAGTGCCCATGATGGGGCAGATCAACCAAATAATTAAGGTACAACCATAATCAAATCGAGGGACCCCCATGATTGAGGTGATCGAGCAGACTATGATCGACCACGATTTGATCATGTCCATCACTGAAGAGAAGATTCTCCGGTTATATTGTCTTTTACATAGTGGGAGTATGTGGGAGAACGGAGCAAGCGTGAGGGGGTGAGGGTGTGTGGTAACCCGGGGAAGCATCAGGAACACTTGTACTATGCTTTATACACGGCCCTTTTCTTCCCTTAATTCACCCCGTCGAGCGAGATGACAAAGTATACGGCCTTACCTTTTCCACCTCCTCGGCAAGTTGCATGCAAACATACCCACGCCCTCTTCTAACTCTATAGGGTGGTAAAGTATTTACTGAGGGGAGAATTATGGAGACCTAGGCTATGTAGATCCGCAAGGGGACGCATTCCGTGTGAAAAAATAGTGACACAAGTGAGCGGCATATTTTAATGTAGTGATACAAAGAAGTGCAAGGGGCAGTGACTACTTGCTAGAGTTTACTTCAACATGCGGGGCTCCGGAAAATATAGCCTGTTAGGGTACTGAAAGGGGAGGTACTATAACCCATATTATGTCCCATTCTAGGCCCAGGACGGACGGACTAGACTGTTTGGAACACTGACGGAATTTCCCTACAATGCACTTGGTGTTTCATGGGGTCTAGGAGTATGAATTGGTTGCGGTGGAAGGCCGCTAGAGCTACATTGAATCTAGATGAACTCAGAATAGGGTAGAGAGGCTGAGATCTTAGTTCTGCTGGATCGCCTTTGCGCGATCTCTTTTGAAGTCTAGATACAAAGCCGGGGAAGTGTTATGGTCAGGGTGTTTGAAAGCCCGCCTATCCTTGGTTATTTACCGCTGTCGCAACCACTATCTCTACGCTATCAATCAGTCTTGCTTGTTACCTCCCCCACCACACGACCGAGAAACAACAAATAGTTTCCAAGACCGAGTGATCAGTGGTGACTCGGTTTAGTCAGCCTTGCTCTGGAATTGCTCATGATATATTATATCTCCTCCCCGGCATGTGCACCAAGAGACAAGGTCCTGAAACCTAGAGTGCACTGTGCTCTGTCCCGAGCGAGCTTCAGGCTGAACGTCCTCAGCGCCATCCATCTCGAGCATCCCCTCATGTCATGTGATCCTCCAGTAAATGAAGGATGGACTAGCTGGACCACAGTATTAGGCACACTGGCCACGCCCCAGAACCACGGTTGGCCCTTTTTACTTACTTCCTAAGCCGTATACCGGGCCAGAGTCAGCGAGCGCATTATGCTATAAAAGTGCTCGGTTTAATAACATACGTGCTATAGCCACCCCGCGGATCGACAATTTCGAATGACTTGCGCAATTAGAGCTATCGACCGAGCCACTTACCTCCAAATCTCCCCGCGGCTCCGGAAACCTTACCCTGTTATCCACCTGGATTGCCACTGCTGACCTACGCCCCCCACTGGATGGGTTCGTCTCGGGTAAGAAGTGATGGTCCTCTGATTTCAACAATAAAATTCGCTGTCTTTACAATTCTAGTTCCTCTCGCATTGCAAATATGGCGGTGTGAGGAGGTATGATCTAGGACCTTGGTACGCCTTCGGTAGTGCAAGACGTGTTCTCCGCCCGCTTCGGCTACCCGTAGTGGCAGTAAATTCGCTTTAGATCCCTAAAACGGGCAAATATATTGTTAGTTATCTACAAATCACGTCATACCAAGTGTTCTCTCCACTGTTTTTTTTTTGCTCTCGGGGATCCAGCGGATTTAGCTAGTTATATCCCAAGTGGGCGCTGCTGCGATATGTAAATTGGATCGTATTTACGGACACAAGTCATCGCTAATCACTTGGTAACAAGAGGTAAAAAGAGCAGGAATGGTAATGACGGATGAAGGATAGGGGATAGGGGATAGGGGATACACACCAGGAAACCAGGGGTGTAACCATAACCGGCCGAGCCGCTGGAGACCGGGATGGTGGATGCTATGTAGAAAGAATGATAGGGAGGCTTCAAGAAATTTTTGCACAAGCTTGCTTGATAGGAATTCTTCGTCACTCGCCAAGGGAGAAATTATTTCCACGGGTAGAGTGACTCCCGCTCATTGTCAAGGGGCGCTGCCCGCCAATATGCAATTATTCCCTCCAGTAAATTTGGAGTACTCCAACCCGCCGCCCATAGATTTATCTACATGATAGATGTTGGAATTCTCCCCGGTTATATATGCATTGATGCTCGCCTCCTGAAGCATCCAGGTTATGCCCTCGTTTTTCTGGAGCGCTGTTGCTCCCTATGCCGTACTGTGTTGTTTGGGTTGGGCGTTGGTATCTCGTCCCTAGCACTCGTTCAACTACCACTCTGCCTAAGCCTAGTTGCTGTTATTAAATCCGTAAAACCAGTAGGGAAAAGGTCGCTCTCAAAGTCTTCTACCGGTCGGAAATAGTTAGATGCTACCCGGCATGCTCAGGATATGTTTTCATAGTTTTTTCGGCGATGGGCCGGGGATTCATAAATCTGTTAGAAGGAAGCGGTCAGGAGGAAGCCGAGAGCGTCGGAGGGGAGCCGGAAGCGTCGGATGTGGGGAGGCTGTGAATAGTGGAAGCTCTTCGAGAGTCATGTCTTTCTTTTGTAGGTACGGGAGTTTGGCAAGCGAAAGGAAGGCGTGCGTGGGCGGGGGTGGATGTGTGCGGTGATCGACCGAAGGACCGGGGGATGACTTTCTTACGTTTCACACACTCCTATCTCTACCTTACTTAGTTAATTAAGGTGTGCGAAAAGAGAACAGTCGAACTTCCGCACTCGCCCAAAGTCCTGCCTTGCGATCGCCGCCGTATTTCGTTGCCGCTTAATCGTCGCCGTCGTCGTACTTCCAGGCTTTGATCGTGGCCTTCTAAATTAGCAGCGGATAGGAGATATAAAAATTAGCCAGTATATAAGTATGATACTACCATCGGCCCAGACCAGGACATACTTCTTCAATCGCGAACTCCGCACACGTTTTGTGGGTCAATAGTCCGCACGAAAGGAATGAGTGGGTTTTTCATTACGTCTTGAGATCTCTAGGGAAGATACAGGAGGTCCCTGACCACCTTGTCTCGTCTGGTTTCCAATTCAGAACTCTTTTCTCCGAGTTTGAGAGGTCGTGCAGCTGCTACAGCCATATCGAGGGTTCATTGGGTCCTATCGCCGTGATGCTTTGAAAGAAATTTGGTGTAGCATTCTACTGTGCGGGGTGCAATGGGGGCAATGTTAATAAACTCCCACCGGAGTTATCCTCGTAATCCTTTGATCCCCAAAGGTAAATGGAGACTCCAATCGGCGGACAGGTTGAGGAGAAGGGGGGAGAATTCAAGTCCTCCAGGGATCCCACAGGCCAGTCTGGTACCCCGCATCCTATCCCCCACAATGCAGGCAATACCAGCGCAATATTATTGACTTCGCCCTCCTCTTCCAGCTAGATCATGGTTGCACCTGAGCGAAGTTCTCTCTCCGTTTGGGGTTACGGATGACTTGTAATAGTGGGATTCAGAGTTGCGTCGAAGGCTATTGATCGGGGGAGATGGGTTAGGTAACATAAAAGCGGGGCGGATTTGGGGCCGCGACATTGCAAAACACCAACAAGAACTGCAACCCCTTGAGATTATTTCACCCACCTAAGCTACCATCCTTGCTATCCGTCCGTTATTGAAAAGAGAGATCCGGGTCACCGGTCAGTGTCGAAAGGAAGTGGTGGGGATTCCTTTTGGAGAAAACAAAGGAAGTCCCGGTAACACAGTCACTATGTGATGAAAGGAAAATCGTCGGAAGATAAAAAAAACCTTCACAAAACAAAGGGTCGAACAGGAAGAAGAGATGAATCAGGGGTTCATAAAGTAGGCGTGCCTGAAGCCCGCTCGTAGATATCACGATAGTAATTGAAGAAAAAAGTCGCTTCACGGTGCGAAAAATTATTACCGCCGGTGTTGTTGTGTTCGTCTTCTCCCCTCCGTCATGACATACCGGCTAACCAACCAACCAACTCTATCCTCCTCCTTAGCTGAACCCGTTTTCCCGAATTCTATAAAATTAATACTAATCCCCCGGAATATGAACTAAGCCCACTTTATCACAGAGTGCTAAGAAACGTTATAGCTCCAAAACCTCCCGGCACAGTGGGAATAGATTCCCACAGGAACCCTCCCGCCTCCCTCGTCAGGGCCAAAGCTCGCCCCAAAACCTCTATCCGTACCAAAAGTGCGCAAAATCTTGAAACAGAAGAACACACCAAAGAACACTTTTTGTCCGAGCCGGACCTCACGTTATTCGAGGTCTATTTCCTTTCCTCTCGCTCTTAGCTCAAGAGGTGGATCCGAGGGCATTTATGCCCGCTGATTGGCTCGGTAGCAAGCGAGAGCGTTGAAAAACAAGCTTATGGGAGTGCTGGGAAAATGAGAGATTTCACGACCTGAACTTTATCTAACTATCATAAGAGTATCTCTGTTCATTTTCTGCCCCTGCCATCTTATCCCTATCTTCAAATCCCACACCAGTTACAGTGCCTCTCGAGACTTTGAAAAGGACGTCGAGCCGTTGCGTTACGAAGGCCAACAATCCAGTCCTAGTTCCAAAGTCGGCAAGGGATTACTCGGAAAACTGCTGCTCCTGTAGTAGGACCGCATCACCGGGTACCGCGTGATGGATTCCCCCCCACGAGATGAGAAAGGAACAGGAGAAAAGAGAAGCAAGCAAGGCATCATGAGCTTTTTCTTGGGTGAGTATTAAGATAATCTATCCTCCTTATCCGGTGCGCATGATATAAGACTATTTTTTACCCAATCCCGCCAGCTCTCGACTCCCCTTAAGTAGATGTGTTCGCCATCTTCCTCTCTTTTTTATTAACGTAATTTACGGGGTAACGGCTCTTCACCGGGATGCGGCTCCCAATGGCAACCAACGGAACACCAAATGTATATTTGAATATCTATAGAAATAGTAATGATACAATATTGAAAATTGGTTAGAGAGTACTTTTAAATATGGAGAATCAGAATCTGGAGTTTTTATTTGATAATAAAAAGTGATTCTTCCTGTATACCAACTTTATTTCAAGCCAGTTGAAATAGATTGCGGAGCATCTTAACCATTGAGAAAATTGGAAACCCTTCCAAAATATATAGTTTGAGTAAACTGTAAGATCTTATAGGTCTTTTATTTGATATATAAACTGATTTGGCATTTGTTAGTAGCTATTTGATAGGTAGTATGAGTATAGAAAAGAATAGAGCTAAATATTAATCTTGCAAACTAAATTAGATGATAACAACTTATTGGAGATAAATGATATTCCAATACTTTGTAATATACTTTAGTAAGGTTATCCAAGACACTATATAAATTTTCAAGCCATTAGAAGATGTCTTGAAAATTTTATTCTTCATGTAATTTAGAGAGAAATACTTCCCTCACGTCTCTACCATGTAGGCTATACATATGCGATAAGTCTAAAAGCATGGTTTTATGGCCTTCCCATATAATTAAAGCTATTGAATAAGTTTTAGTAGATTTGGCCATTCAGTTTTAGTAATTTCTTACTTGAACTCTTAAAAGCTAGAAATTCAGTGAAAAATTTAGTATCTTTGGGGATGAAACTTGAAATTTCTGAAAATCCATTGCCCAAATCAATTAATACTCATTCAATAGTTTTAATTATATGAGAAGACCACAAAACCCTGCCGTTAGAGTTATCCCACATGTATAACCTATATGTTAGAGACTTGCAGTCAGTATTTCTCTCTAAATTACATGAGGAATAAAATTTTCAAGACATGTTTGAACGGCTTGAAAATTCATATAGTGTCTCGGATAACCTTACCAAAGTATATTACAAAGTATTGGAATATCATGTAACTCCAATAAGTTGTTATCATCTAATTTAGTTTGCAAGATAAATATTTTGCTATATTATTTTCTATACTCATACTGCCTTCCAAATAGCTACTAACAAATGCCAAATCAGTTTATATATCAAATACAAGACCTATAGGATCTTATTGTTTACTCAAACTATATATTTTGGAATGGTTTCCAATTTTCTCAATAGTTAAGATGCTCCGCAATCTATTTCAACTGGTTTGAAATAAAGTTGGTATACAGGAAGAATCACTTTTTATTATCAAATAAAAACTCCAGATTCTGATTCTCCATATTTAAAAGTACTCTCTAACCAATTTTCAATATTGTATCATTACTATTTCTATAGATATTCAAATATACTTGGCCGATTCAAAAGTCTACGGAAATCTTGGTGCCAAGATATTAGGAATAGTGGGAGGGGAAGTAGTCGGGCAACGAGCTGGGGGAAAATATCAT
>QLOI01005228.1:0-19313 GCA_003313605.1 Tuber umbilicatum | reverse complement strand
GGTGGGGGGGAGGGAAGTTTCAACACCACCAAGGGGCATGAATCTAGACCCATAGGAGGGAGGATTTGGGTTGCGCCTTTAGTCCTTTCCTTTTCCCTTGCGGGAGGGACAGGGCGAAGAGGACATAATTGTAGAGTAAAGGCTTTCCCTGTGAGGGGTAAGTGAGGAAGCTGTGAGAAAAGGTTTTCAGCCAATGAGAGAAAGCCTTGGCGAAAAACTTGGTGTGGTTTTTTCAATCGCTGTGGTCTTGACGGAGACGGAGCATGGCAGGAGAAAACTCTTCATATCGCTGTCCTGTTCGTGGCGAACTAACAGGTTACTGATAAGCTAGCCAAATATCGAACTCACTGTCCCATTCGTATTCATCTATACAAGTCTCATAGACACCCATTCAAGGATACCATTACGTTTTACAAGCCTATCGTCTTCTACTGTCTTCGACATGATAGCTTGGTCTACGGACTCCTGTGACGAGGTACTTAAGCTATTAGCTTATACGGGCGCTACCCGTAGCCACTGACGATAAACACCTCAGTCAAGATAAGACTACTACGATCTAGAGCTCACTAACAACCTTACAGTCTTTCGGAGACATATAGGAGTCGAAGGTCTACCACTTAACTGGAGACCTCCCGGGCTTCCGGTATACCTTACATACCTACTACCGTAGGCTTATAAAGATCAGTGGTGTATGCACTTAATAATGACCCCTCGTGTAACCATTCGGTCGCCCCATGCCCTCTCATATATCCTGCGAACAGCGTCCGGTCGGAAGGACGGCGACAACGTATACGGTATTACACCGCCGTCTTCAATCATAAGCCTTCACTAGTAAACCAGCAACTTCCCTTCAGTTGGCCCATGACGCATTGTCTGTACATTGGGGCCAGAGGGGGGTGTTGGACTTAGATTTCTCAATGTTCGCCCAAGGCAAGAGTTTCTTCGGTTCGTAGCCCAACAACAGATTACCCGATTGAGCTCAGATTCGAACCTCCTATATAATCTTGCATAACAAACAATCCTATGACTTTTCCCAAAATTTCACGTAATCTTTTACGCTCAAGGTAGGGTAACTCCTATCCAAAAGTAGGGTAATCTCTTTGCCAAGGTAGGGTAACTATACTCCCTAAGGTAGGGTAACTACCTGCCTTAGGTAGGGTAACTTACCGGAACTCTCGGAGACCTTCCGAACTCGCAACATAGACTTTCCCTACCTACCTGGTATACCTTTTCTCGTTCGCAGTCTAAGCATTACCATTTGCTTAGTCCACATGGTAATCCTTTGATAGAGTTACTTGACTAGCCTAACCGTAACCCTTCCGGGCTCCGGCATGGGATAAGACTAAGTCTACTGTAAGATCCGGCAGGGTCATTACACAATCTATGAGTAGAAAGTCACTCACCGACGAGAGCAGACCACCGGCGTCGGAATACTGAGGGGTAATTAGTACTTGTATGATGTTCAAGCAATTGAGCAGATTTCTCTGGGTCAAACAGTGTCCACACCGGTTGATCAAAGGTTGATAGATAGAGTTATCATAGGGAGGTACGGGATTGCATACGATTTAGATGTAGATGCCGCGGAATCTCACACGGGATATAAATATAAGAGTTTCTCCCTTCGCTTCAAACTCAATCAAGCAACGGAGAAGAGATCTTATCAATATTACATTGTTTTACCAATCAATATACTTTTGCATTCCTAGTAATTTTAGTGAATGGAATTGCCTACACTATTTTATTTATCTTTCCTGATATATTTTCCAGTATCGGTTATTGGCCTTAGCTTACACTACTGTCTAACACTTCAGTTCAGTTTGCGATTTCCCAACAGCTTGCAAGTCTGGAACTCTGGGAAGCTGGCGATATAGTAATTGATACCTACCGCTCAATGCTCTATTGAGGCCTCTGTTAGCTATACCTCACTTAATGTCCTGCTCTTGGGATCTGAGTATAGCTACTGCTAACTGTTACCAAAGCACTACCTAACCAGTATTCTGTATACTACTAGGGGACGCAGTACAGGTACACGAACTCCGTACTTCTCAGCATAGCGATGATGGAAATGAGAGTAGCTGCCTAGATTTGCTCCTGACTATACAAATAGGCTAGTGTTTACCAGAAAAACCACCTGTCAGCCCTGAAGCAAACTGCGCTATGCAGCTATGAATTTTGGCCACAGGGTAAGATATTGTATAACTGTGTGCAGTTGCGATTCTTGCCGCATGTCTATGTTGTATAACTGCTGTAACCGTTATAGGTTACTATTGTTTTAAGGCCTACAGATTGTTTTAAGGCCTATTGATTATTAAAGCAAAGGGACCAGGCTGGTGAGCCTGGTGAGGTATTTGTTTTATGTTTATTGTTTAAGGCATCAATTGATGCCTTGTTATTTGATTTTGTTATAAGTCTACTGGATAGCCGTTAAAGTATTTAAAGACTGTGATTTTCAAGGACTTAGGAGGAGCGGACATCAGCTGAGATAGTACAAATATACTTAGTTGAGCAGTTACTTCAGTTCAGATCGTGATTCCCTAACAGTTTGCAAGTCCGGGACTCTGGCAAGCTGGCAATATTGTAATTGATACCTACTGCTCAACACTCTATCAAAGCCTCCGTTAACTATACCTCACTTAAAGTCCCACTCTTTTGAGATCTGAGTATAGCTATTGTTACCTGGGCCCACACTGCAGCGCTCCCTAACCAGTGTTCTTACAACACTAGGGGATGCATTACAACTACGTACAGTTATACAATTGGCGGGAGATTTAGTATGGCCATTGGTTAGTGCTCAGATTATATAAGCTTCATACCAAAGGTTTAGGACCCATGCCCTCTCCTCCACCCTTCTTCTCTTCCATTCTATCTCCCCATTGAATCATCTTCTAACTACTCCTGATGTTCTTTCTTCCACTCTTCTCTTTTTTCATTCTATCTTCCTATCAAACTATCTTTGAGCCATTTTTCTTCTCTTCCTCTTCACATTGTTCCAACCTCCGGTGCTTCTCTCTGGGTTTATAGCAGTATGGTAAAAAGGCTCCGGGCTTCTCTTAGTGCCTCATCTCAGAGGCCTCTTCTTTAATACACTCAACATTTGCATCGGTGTTGCCCATTGCTCTTACTTCTACAACATGTACTATCTACCATTACATAATGGCTAACTTAATATACTTCTTTACATACTTGCATTTTCGCTGCATCAGGGAAAAAACTTTCGGACGTTCACGGAGGTCCTGGACCCTCCTGGACCACCAAGGGGGGTCATGGTCCTTATGGTTGTCCCTGGTCCTCCCTGATCCATCCTGGTCCAAAAAATGTAAAAGTGCTAAAAATTGTGGATCATTGTAGACCACGGATTACCAGGGAGCATCATGGGAACTATAATCCCCCTTGGTGGACCAGGAGGAATTTAGACATTTTGCTGATACGGATTCATTCCTTTTCTGCCTCTGTTTCTGCTATGCAGGATCTTAAACCTCAGGTATGCTATTCAAGCATGCAGAAGGCAGATTAAGTTCTTACTAATTGTTTTATCTTTTTTTAGAAAATACAAATAGGCAGTTCGATAGACTACAACTCAAAGCAAAGAAAGAAAAACACAAAGTGGTTGACTTTGTACTCAAGGATGACACAGGAAGCAGCATTTAAAAGACTAGGTTTAGATTTAGAAGAATTTGTTAGGAGTGCTTAGGCTTCATTACAGGTCCCTGTTTCTGAGATACAGGGGACAAAATAACATAGGCGATTTCAATTAACTAGGAAAAAAAATCCTTCAAATTGGACCAAAACTGACAGTGTAACGACCCTGCTAGATCTTACAGTAGACTTAGTCTTATCCAATGCTGGAGCCTGGTAGGGTTATGGTTAGGCTAGTCGAGTGACTCTACCAAAGGGTTACCATATGGACTAAGCAAATGGAAATGCTTAGACTGCAAACAAGAAAGGTATACCAGGTAGGTAGGAAAAGTCTATGCTGTGAGTTTAGAAGATCTCCAAGAGCTCCAGTGAGTCACCCCACCTTAGATGGGTAGTTACCCTACTTTAGGGAGTATAGTTACCCTACCTTGGCAAAGTGGTTACCCTACTTTTGGATAGGAGTTACCCTACCTTGGGCGTAAAAGGTTACGCGAAGTTCCCGGGAAAGTCATAGGAATGTTGGTAATGTGAGATTATATAGGAGGTTCGAATATGGGCTCAATCAGGTAATCCGTTGTTGAGCTACGATCTGGAGAAAATCTCGCCTTGGGCAAGCATTGGAAAATCTGAGTCCAACACCCCCCTCTGGCCCTGATGTACAGACAATGCGTCATGGGCCAACTGAAGGGTAGTTGCTGGTTTACTAATAAAAGCCTATGATTGAAGATGGCCGCATAATACCGTATACGTTATCGCCGTCCAGTCGACCAGAAGCTGTTCACAGGATATATGAGGGGGCATGGGGCGATCGAATGGTTACACAAATGGCTATTCTTAAGTACATATGCCACTGATACTTATAAGCCTACGGTGGTAGGTATGTACGGTATACCGGAAGCCGGGAAGGCCTCCAGATAAGTGGTGAGCCTTCGACTCCCGTATGTCTGTAAAAGACTGTAAGATGTCAGGAGGTTGTTAGTGAACTCTAGATCGTAGTAGTCTTATTTTGGTAAACGTACTTGACGTCAATGGCTCCAGGTAGTGCCTGTATAAGCCAGTGGCTTAAGTACCTCATCACTGGAGTCCGTAAACCAAGCTATCATGTCGAAGACAGTTGAAGACAATAGACTTGCAGCGATACCATTGAGTGGTAGTCTACAGGGCTTGTATAGACGAATATGTATGGGACAGTGAGTGTGACATTAGACTAGCTTATCAGTAACCTGTTAGTTTGCCACTAACAGGACAATGATGTGAAGAGTTTTCTCCTACAGCTGAATGCATATATCAGGATACTGTATGAACACTTCACGTTGGATAATGAACTAGCAGACCTGGCTGACATTGGGCAGAATGTTAGCCCGAGGCCCAGAGGAGATGGGCATGCTCGCGAGGCTGGTGAGCATAGGAGTGATGGAGAGAAGCTGGCAATATAATTCTACTTAAGTATATGCGAGACCTCTTTTCCTAAGATGATCAACTATCCTCTCGAGAACTTATTGAGAAAAGCTACGGCTTAACGATATTATGTTTCACTGTTAATGTTTTCTCTCTTACATATTTGTTCTTCACTTGCGTATGAAGAAAGCTTCGGTACGGCCACATCCTAGGGATTTATCTTCCCACAGGGAGCCCCTGTTACAGATAGTGCTAGATGAATTTGAAGTTGTCTAACTTCAAAGAGTTCATTCAGTTTTAGTCCGATTTGGATGGTTTTTTTAAATCTGCAGTTAAAAGCCTGCTCTTAGTACCCTGTTTGTCAGAAATAAGGCCTCATAATAAATACTAGAAGTGCTATTCCAGTTCGGTGCTGTTAGGCATATGCAATTCCAACACCCCCCACTGGCCCCGATAAAGGGCCTGGATGTCGCCTGCAGTACCATGTGTAGTTGCTTACTACTAGCAAAAATCGCGAAATTGGCAACCTCCCCGTAACACCATATACGTCGTCACCATCCATCTGACCAGAAGCTGTTCGCAGGATATATGAGAAGGGTAGTGAGTACTACTAATACAACTGGAATCCAGTGTACTATACATGAAGTACCTGGATGAACAGATAAATCCACAGAACAAATAGGAGATAAGTTATGCTTCATGTGGACGGACTATGAATAGTGATAGGTCTGCAAGAATGGAAGTAAGTTAAGGAGACGTAGCTGCAAGAACATCTTGTTATACAAATCAAAGAAGCGATAGAGCAGAAGCCTACCAACTCTACGTGAAGATAATGCAGTCATGTCTCTGTGTTATCACCGGTGTCTGATGTTGAGACTGATCATCTCAATAACAGGGGAATGACTGATATGTTCGTATTAGGACGGCATATATCAGACTAAGTTCATATAGCAAAGGCATCGATAACTTTCAACTGGCGGAGTCTTGCCCATCCTCAGGAAGACGAAGTTATAATAGACAAATGACCAGAAGCAGGGAAAGTATCCGGGGTCTACGAGTGTTCGCACTCAGATTGAAAAGACGAAAGACAGGTTATTATTGTAGAGGGACTTAGTGTAACGGGGGCTCCCTGTGGGAAGATGGATCCCAAGGATGCGGCCGTACCGAAGCTTTCTTCGTACCCAAAGTGAAGAACAAATATGTAAGAGAGAAAAACCTTAACAGTGAAACTTAATATCGTTAACCTACAGCTTTACTCAATAAGTTCTCGAGAGGATAGTTGATCGTCTTAGGAGAAGAGGTCTCGCATATACTTAAGTAGAATTATATTGTCAAATCCTCTCCATCACTCCTAAGCTCACCACCATCACGAGCATGGCCATCTCCTCTGGGCCTCGGGCTAACATTCTACTGAATGTTAGCCGGCTCTGCTAGTTCATTATCCGACGTGAAGTGTTCATGCAGTATCCTGATATATGCAATCAACTGCAGGAGAAAGCTCTTCATATCACTGTCCTGTTCGTGGCGAACTAACAGGTTACTGATAAGCTAGCCAAATATCGAACTCCCTGTCCCATTCGTATTCGTCTATACAAGTATTGTAGACACCAATTCAATGATACCATTACGTTTTACAAGTCTATCATCTTCTACTGTCTTCGACACGATAGCGTGGTCTACGGACTCCCGTGACGAGGTACTTAAGCCATTGGCTTATACGGGCGCTACCCGTTGCCACTGACGATAAACACCTCAGTCAAGATAAGACTACTACGATCTAGAGCTCACTAACAACCTCCAGACATCTTACAGTCTTTCGGAGACATATGGGAATCGAAGGTCTACCACTTAACCGGAGGCCTCCCGGGCTTCCGTTATACCTTACATACCTACCACCGTAGGCTTATAAGGATCAGTGGTGTATGCACTCAAGAATGACTCCTCGTGAAACCATTTGGTCGCCCCATGCCCCCTCATATATCCTGCGAACAGCTTCCGGTCGGAAGAACGGCTACAACATATACAGTATTACACCGCCATCTTCAATCATAGGCCTTTACTAGTAAACCAGCAACTTCCTTTCAATTGGCCCATGACGCATTGTCTGTACATTGGGGCCAGAGGGGGGTGTTGGACTCAGATTTCTCAACGTTCGCCTAAGGCAAAATTTTCTTCGGTTCGTAGCCCAACAACGGATTACCCAATTGAGCTCAGATTCGAACCTCCTATATAATCTTGCGTAACAAACAATCCTATGACTTTTCCCAAAACTTCGCGTAACCTTTTACGCTCAAGGTAGGGTAACTCTTATTCAAAAGTAGGGTATCATGTTTACCAAGGTAGGGTAACTATACTCCCTAAGGTAGGGTAACTACCTGCCTTAGGTAGGGTAACTTACCGGAACTCTCGGAGACCTTCCGAACTCGCAACATAGACTTTACCTACCTACCTGGTATACCTTTTCTCGTTCGCAGTCTAAGCATTACCATTTGCTTAGTCCACATGGTAACCCTTTGATAGAGTTACTTGACTAGCCTAACCGTAACCCTTCTGGGCTTCGGCATGGGATAAGACTAAGTCTACTGTAAGATCCAGCAGGGTCGTTACACTTAGTTAGTATAAATATTAGATGTACCGGCTGTGGAAACTCATGCGGAATATAAATATCAGAGTTCCTCTCTAGCTATTAGACAGACAGCAGCGGAGAAGAGACCTTATTAATATAAAAAGTTATTTTCTACACTTCATACTCTTAGTAGTCTTAGCGAACTGAGTATTAGCAATTACAATTACAAAACCTTCCTGACATTACTCATTATCGAATACCTCAACGCTTAACCATACTCTACCAAGCTCTGAGTTGGTGTTACGGGTAACCAACTCAGAGCTCAGTAGAGTAAGGTTAAGTGTTTGAGGGTTCAATAAAGGAGTAGTGTCAGGAAGGCGTCGTAATTTAGTCGCTGATACTCGGTTCGCTATAACTACTAAGAGTATGAAATATAGATAATAACTTGTTATATTGATAAGATCTCTTCTCCGTTGCTGTCGGTCTAATAGCTGGGGAGGAACTCTTATATTTATATCCCGTGTGGGTTTCTGCGGCCGGTATATCTAATACCTAAGCTAACTAAGTACCTCCGCAACAACTACTATTCTTTCGTCTTATCAATCCTAAGTGCGAACACTCGTAGACCCTGAATAATTCCTCGCTTCTGGTCATTCTGCTTATTGTACTTCGTCTTCCTGAGGGTGTGCGAGACTCCGCCAGGCGGAAGTAAACGATTCCTTTGCCATATGAACTTAGTCTGAGTATGCCGCCCAATTTGCGAACATACTAGTCGTTTCTCTGATACTGAGGTGATCAGTCTCAATATCAGACAATGGTGACAACACAGAGGCATGACTGCATTATCTTTACGTAGAGTTGGTAGGCTTAGTGCTCCATCGCTTCTTTGATTTGCCTAGTGAGAATGGGCTTGCAGCTACGTCTCCTCAACTCCCGTCTGTTCTTGCAGACCGATGACTATTTGTAGTCGGTCAACGTGAAGCATTATTGTTTTCTGATTCGGTAGGCTTTTCTGCTCACACAGATATCATTTGTATCATATACTGGATTCCAGCTGTATGAGCAGTGCACACTATCCCTCTCATAAATCCTGCAAACAGCTTCTGGTCGGATGGACGGTGACGACGTATACGGTGTTACGGGGAAGCTGCCGATTTCGCGATTTTTGCTGGTACCTAGCAACTTCACACTGTACTGCAGGCGACGTCCGTGCCCTACATTGGGGCCAGAAGGGGGTGTTGGAATTGCATATGCCTAACAGTTGGTTATCCATAACTGGTGCATGCTATAAGAAGTTAGATGTGAGAATGAAGGTTAAGGAGAAAATGCCATTCCGGTTATGAAAGAGGGTGTTTACACCTGGGCCTGTATGGTTGAATTTACTCAACTAGGAGGTTTTTCTTCTGATGCAATAATAGGGTTTAAGAAAGTCAATGTGAACAACCTTGTTCTATTTATCCTTACTCTGATTATATTGAATTTTCTGAAAGAGACTGGGTACTGTATATATCTTTGAAGAGAGATGGAATTGGTTTTACCAGATTCCCAAACTAGTAGCTATGAAGAATTTGTTATTGTAGATAGTGTTCGTTACGGGGCCCCGTTTCCGACAAACCGGGCGCCAAGAGCAGGTTATTAACTGCAGATTAAAAAAAGAATCGTCCAAATCGGACCAAAACTGAATGAGATAGTGCTCTTTGAAGTTAGACAACTTCAAATCCATCTAGCTCTGTCAGTTTTGGTCCGATTTGGATGATTTTTTTTCCCAGTTAATCAAAATAACCTATGTTATTTTGTCCCCGCTCCTCCGAAACGGGGCCCCGTAACGAAGCCTAATTGTAGATAAAATTTCTACCAAACACCATTCGCTTGTTTTAATTATTGAATCAAAATGCATTGTTCTTAGTCATTTAATCAGGCAATGTCTACTTATAATGTATGACATCTTTAGCCCTAGCAGAGGAGGGGTGACATATAGTTCTGTTTCTACAAGTGAACAATAGTGCACTGGCATGATAAGCTGTGATGGTATCACATTTCAGATGACAGATACTTTTCTTGCTATGTTTAATGAAATACTGCAAAAGAAAGATTTATAGATGAAGAAGTACTCTATTGTAGTCGATTGCTTACTTGTTGCATTCCGTGGTGGAGGGATAGTGAAGAAAAGGATAGTTTGATTTTAAGTAATATTTTAGCTGTTTTTTGCTTTTTTTGCTTTCATACAAAGATTTTCTATTTTCATTTATCCCTTGCCCTCTAGTTTCTCAATTTACAAAACAAATCCATAGCTGTGTTCTTACCCACTTCCCCCTCATTTCTATCTTCTTATTTTCTTCCTTATATCATTCCCGCGTTGTTGCTGTTCATATCTTGTTCTCTGCCTTTGTCATCACCCCGAGGTCGGTTTCATGCACCCTGAACTGTACTTGAGAGCGGTTGTATTTTTATAGATTTAATGGATCTGCTGGTATCCCGGTTGTCGATTTCGAAGGGTTTGTCACTCTGTTAGTTCTTCAACTCACTTAAAATAAATTTCTCTCCATGCCACACCAGCGTTTAGGGATGGTTCTGAAATTGAGGTAAAAGTGAGCCGTGGGGAATTGCATGTAGGCAAAAAAATAATAATCAAACTTTGAGAAACCCCAGCACTGACGACATTACCGGGGGCCATACCAATGGGGAGGTGAAGCAGTGTAGTGAAGTGGTAGCGGAGGAGGTTGTTGGTTTATCGATTTGCCACAATAACACTGCACAGACGCTCTTCAGCTCCGGGTGGAATGCCTCTACCGTAATACAGGCGAGGGGTCATATGTGTTGGAGGTATTGGTATTAGTATTTGGAATGAGATGTGGGGCCCTATCCGCTACAGGTACTAGTACCGGTACCGGTATGTCATACCAGCCAGCTACTCTATAACCCAGACAATACCAGTACGGTATTTTGGTCATCCGAGACGACCTCACAATCCCACACCCGTCCGTCAACATCACTACCGCTGGGACTAAATGCAATACCGGTGGGGGATTCTAGATAGACTCTCTATCCTGCGCCACCGCCAAATCATAGACATCAATTCCTCCGGTATGGTGGTGATGCAGGTGGTGGGATCTGATAGAGGAGGCAAATGCACTTTTTGGATAAGGTAGTCTACACAATACGCCGTCGCACTTTACAGTTATTTTTGAGTCCCGGCCGTTGCACTAGTGCCCTCCCAGATAGGATGATGGCCCGGGGCCAGGCACCAGCACTCGAACCCCATATCAAAAGGGAGAGCAAGCACCAACTATCCCAAGTGCCTACCACCGACAACACACAAATTCGACCCCCGACTGGCGAAGACTATAGAATTTTTTTTTCCTCCCTCCGATGATCGAGACCCCGAAAGGAAAATCTTCCAATATCGGTACTCGCGGGGTGACAGCTCCAGCTTCATCTATGCATTCCGAGATTTACTGCACCCGGAGGTCCCAGATCCCATTGGATCAAAGACCACCACCTAAACCGGGCTTTCTAAATCGATGTGACAAGAGCTGAAATTTGCAATCGTGGCCATTCGAGCCCCATCCGCTCCGGATGTCAAGAGCGCTGATCATGACACGAGACAGCGGCGCGGTACCGGACTAAAGGACCTATTCCTGCTAGACATCCGGGGGACGCTTCGTAGGCTGGGCCTACCGGTTAACTTACTGGCGCCCAGCTATTGCACCTACTCTCTCTATCCGATGAGCTAATACGGTGGGAGAATAAGATCTAATCACATGACAAGAGGAGATAGAAGTAGGCAATTAAATTCGGGAGTATGTATCGCATAGTATGCGGTGCAAAAGATTTTCACAGCTTGTGGACGCTTAAAAAAGAAAGGAAAAAAGAACACCAGGTGGGAAGGGTCCCGAGGATCCTCGGGGAACGCAGCATGGTATGCATTATGCACCAAGCAATTGTTTCAGGGGTTATCGATATAAGACCCAGGATTCGTATGAGATTGTCGTCACACTTGTGCCCGTCCGGGCTTCTCCTGAACGGCTAGGGTTTGCAGATGGACAGGGCAGCAAGTGACCAAACCAGTGTCCATCGATCAAGGCTGAGCTGAGCTGGGCTGGCAGTAGGCTACAGTCGCATCCGTAAAGCTCCCATAATATTATCATATCCTTCCCGGTACCTCAGCAACTGTACCTATTAACAGCATGGGAATAGGAAGAACCTTTTACCCGAGTAATTGACTATTTTCAGATCTGCCTCTAGAGATATTGTGCGGTTCTATTGCAATTTGTTTTTCTGAATGATAAGGAAGTGGGGGTTAGCAAACCATTTCTAAGGGGTACTTGGAAGGGTATGATATGAGAACCCTAAGGATGCGGCTACTGGCAGCATAGTTGGGCACTTATTACGCACCAAAAATGGGTAATTCTAGTGGCTTACAACTCACTCGTATGTAATCAAGTAACGTTATAGGTTTCACAATTGCTTAGGTTTTTTCAGTAAAGAAAAAAATTCCAAAAAAGTACGGTACTCATTATTTTTTGCGTAAACTGGTACTGTACGCATGTAGTCTCACAATTTTAATCGAGAAATCTTAAACAAAGCTACAATGATGGATCCCCATCTCGCAAGAGTCCGTAGTGGAACCCTCCAAACTCCCTAACGAACGAATGGGAGAGGCCAGCAGGGAAAACAGGTCATCAGGACAGGGGGTCCAAACTCAAGAACCCAATCACGGAACCTCGACGGGGGGGGGATAGACAATTGGAAGAGGTGTTGTATTTTAGCGGAAACGAGATCGGAGGATACAAGAAGTTTAAGGTGATATGCCCGCCCAGCCCTAAAAAAAAAACCGACCTGCAGCGGCGGATACCTGCATTGAGGGTAACCATCCGCCGAACTGCTCACCAACTGACTGCCTTGCGAACGTCGGAAGCGGATGAGGGGGGGTTAGAGGTATCCCGAACGCGCGGGAGCCCGCTAGCACTTCTAAAGGGTCAACAGCGTGGATGAGTTGTGAGCTGCACCGGCGCTGTAAATTTAAAGGCCGTTTCCATATCGGTTAATTGGTCGGTTTAGGGTGAGCGGAGGAAACGGTTTTATATGATCGGTGTACTAACCGCACCCTCCGTGATTCAGTGGCCCCGAGACGTCGCATTACAACAAGCTATTCGTACCGGTCGTGGGGAACGGAGGAGGAGAGATGGAGGTCGACGCAAGGGACGGATACATCTGCTGGGATTGCAAGGCCGAGGAAAAAAGCAAGCACTATATGCTTCTTCTTTTACTGTGTAATCTAACGCGCTCGTTGAGTGCTTACCTTTAATGTCAGGATGTCCCCAGCCAGGAGCCGTGCACGATAAAGAAAGAAGCTTTCCGCCTGCAGCCTCGAAAACCCAAACAAACTACCGTGCCATGCTGGCGAAGTCGAGAAGCTGAAAAAAACAAAATTGCTATTTACCGAATTCCCCACACCTTGACACTGCAGGCCCGAGTAAAGCCCGCCCGCCCGGTATATATTCCGACCCTGATCGTCATAAGATATTTTGGCTCTTATATAAACCGTTCCGGCACAGACCTCTCCTCAGTCTTTACCCTTTTTCTTTGCTCCTCGCCTCGTGCTATTTCTTCTCCTCGACCAGTTTTACCACAACAACCACAGATCCTCGCGAACCGCAGCCGAAAAACCTACCGTACCCTTCTGAAGAAAAATAAATAAATTCCGAAAACTAACCCCAATCGAAATGTTGATGACATCAATGCGACTGGCCAGCCACATAATGAATTGTCGAGTCTTCGAAAAACTCTTCGTCGAGACAGAAAGTCAACAAAAGCTCTCAGGTTTGTCCCTCAAGAACACCTATTGGCATCTATACCTCTCGAGAGCTAACCCCCATATCGACAAAAGGCTATTGCAAACAATCAAATTTATCCCCTCCGGTCTACATAATCTTCCATCCTTCGCCGAGAATGTACTCGTGCCGAGTCCGGGTGGGCGGCCGAGAATACGTCTCCATGTCAGGCGTAGAATTCGGGGACGCAAATGAAGCACGAGAATGCGCAGCGAGTGTGGCGTTGGACAGACTCGTCGGTGATACCGGCGGCTATTGTGAAGCTGTATGAATGGAAAGAGGCGGGAGCCCGAAATCCAAGGGTTAGAAAAAGAAAAGAAAAAGAAAGTCACTTGCACGTTTTTGGGGGCGAAGCGTGGGTGGATAGCGTCTGTGGGGTTTCCTCTGAGGAGTTTGTGTACAGTACAGTACCGGTACTTGTAATTATTTTTTTACCGGAATTGTGGCGGCGTCAGAAACTGGTACGGTATTTCATGGTGATTTTTCTTTCTGCTTTCCTTCCGGTGTATGTATGATTTGTTTTTCAGATTCCATTTTGATATATGCCGTGTGTGCCCTTTCCTCTTTTTGACAAAATTTAATTGATGTGTTCGTTTAAGCCCCTTTGATAGCTGTAGTAGATAGCGGTAGCGGGTAGGCTATTGTAATCTAGGTGGTGGTTGAGTCCGTTCAGGGCTTACGTGCAAGCTTATGTGGAGATTATCCTGACTTTGCCCGATATCGGAGGTTTTTTAAGAGCAGGAATCGCCATCTTTAATTTCCTTCAATCCTACGGCGAGCTGCCTCCGATTCTGCTGGAGGCCGTATAGCATGCCGTAGCAACACTTCCTGCAACGGTGCGCTCCGAGTGGAACCCCCGGAACAGTAGGGGCAGAAGGCTCTCGTTCATCCGATCAGACGGATGAGGCCGTAAATCAGGGTGGGTGCGGGAATAGGACAAAGTTGAATCTACAGTACCGGTACGACACTGTACAGTACAGTACCCGGTGACAATACTGAAACGGACTCCTTGGGATCTCGAGGGAGTTGGAATTTTTTTTTGCCCCATATTTAATTTTGTAGCTGGCGTTGCATTGACAGCCCAACAGTAATGCAAGTACAGTACAGTACAGTACCGTACCCCTCAAAGAATACCTGAACATGGGGGTAAGTAAATATTGCGTCAGGGTGTCGCTGCTAAGGATAATAAAGGGTGCTTAAGAACCCCCCGAGCTTGATAGAATTGGTACGGTATGAGTACTCAACCGCTTCTTACTGTCTCGCAGGGTTCTGTGTTTCCCACCGAGTCAGAGATGTTTATTATCACATGCTCACCCCGACCGAGCCTTCCAGGTGTGCTTTGTTGGTGGATAGCTATAGGTAGGACAGGAGGAGGAAAAGAGAGTATAGTACTGTATATAGATGGTTATATTTGTCTTTTCGTTGTATCAGCACTCGAGTAGATAAGACAACCAGCGGGCACGTATACCATATCCTATCCTATTTCCTAACTCGGGCGACAAGAGCAATTCCTCCTGGAACGTCCAAATTCTCCTACTTCGACGGATGAGAGAAAACACAACCGGGAAAACAAAACAACACCTAACGCCCCAAGACGAACTTCTCTCTTATCCATGTGAACACGGTACCGTATTAGGAGTGGGGGGGTCCGCCACTTGTTTCCTGGCATCTTTTTTTATCATGCATCAAGATTCGCACTGCAACACGCCCCGTCCTCATGTATGATAGGCAACCCTTCCCTCCAGACCAGTTGTATGGTAGACGGTACTGTACCCTGCCCCTCACCCGGTGGTTTGCGGTGTCGAACCGATGCCGGATAATTGCACCGACCGGCAGCACCGGGGCTGCCCGATGAAGAAATTGAATAGGTTCACAAAGCGCAGGTCGACCCAGCGGGTCTTTCCGTATTGAGCTAAAAAAAAATAGCGTATGCTGCATTGCAACTCCGGAATTTCCACGAAATGAGAGCGCGGGAATCCGTGGCCCGTAGAAGGGAGGAGACCTGCTGTTACCGCAAACGCTCGTATAATCCGCTCTAGGGATTTGTCTTGGTTGACGGACCACCCAGCTAAGGGACCGGTACAGTACCATACCGGTACCGTAGTCAAGTACAGTACAGTACCGCATAAACTGGCACGAACCGCCTAGGCGCTAGCACGTTGAAATAAGCAGCTGTTTAAGTTAATAGTATGTTGGCGGGAGCTACATGTCGGGTTGGGGTCTCGGAGGAGATACTATCAAGAAAACAAATGAGAAGGTTTACACGCGCGTAGTAGAGTATCTTCAATTTGAAGGCTACCCTACAGGGTCCAGTCGAGATTTCAAAGAGGTCAATGTTAGTGACTTGGTCTTATGCATCATCGGTCCAATACCATTTGACTTCAAAAACACAACAGGACGCAACATACGACTCCAAAGGGGAAAAGCGCTCAATTCGATGGATTCTGAGATGGGTAGGTACTATGAAGGGTTTGTTGTGGTTGATAAAATATCAATGATCAAACGATCTTTTATTCTGGCTATAGAATCCAATCAATCTTCCCTGGGAGAGGCAATTAGGCGGTGTTTGTTCGCTATGGGTGATATGTCGAACGGAATGGTGGAGGTATGGTTTATGGGTTTGTTACGACTGGTGAGGATTGGAGAATGGTGAGATATGACGGCGTCACATTTCAGATGACCGAGAAGTTCCATGGTTTTGTTTAATACAATGCGTAAACACAAAGATCGATGGATGAAGGAGAGTTCTGTTTTGGTGGATTGCATCATTGTTGTAGTATGCAATGGGGGAATCGTGGAGGAGGATGTTGTTCGAGGTTAGTTTTTTTTGCTCAATGATTGCATTATTTGGAACGGTTTGTACTTCCATAGGGCCAGGTCTCGTTAATGGGGGGAGGGTGATGTGCTATCTGTGCGGTACTCGGAAAAGATACAAATTATTGTGCTGCCCGCGACATATGACGTGGTAGAACCTATTTTTTCTTTGGTCGGAATAGCTTGGTTCAAATTTTGTAATTTATCCGGGCCACCCCGTGCCCTCACGGATCTATAGGAAGAGATTTATATGCTGTGAAAGGAATATTGGATGGGGACGCTGAGAAGATACTCAAAGAACATTTGGAACGGCCCTGCAACCTCGACAATTTCTTAGGAATTGTCAAGAGAGCTGCAGATGAGATCGAGGTAATTGAGAAGGAACTACAAGGAGGAAAAGAGTCAGCAAGACCATAAAACAGGGGCAACCGGATTAGTAACGTTTCTACTGTATTTGAAATGCTACATGTAGATGGCTAAGCAATTGCCCCTCGCAAGGCGATTGAACACGGCACGGGCAGAAACGATGAATCCCTACGAAAAGTGTAATTTAGGCGGACAAGATCGCACATACGGCTGGATCCCAGAAGATATCAAGCGACCTGCAGAAGTCGAACTCCACGCATTGGTGTTAACACGATATCCAGAGTCTGGCTGCCGAGTATATGTAAGCTGGAGAATAGTGTGAGCCTGGAAACCATTAGGACGAGGTAAACGTCGGAGAGGTGGCCAGTCTTTTTCGAGTTTGGAGGGTGGGTGGGTTGACCAAGGCGCGCGGGGGGGGGTTGTAGTATTTCTGGGAATATGCGTTTCACATGGGACTATACCGCAGGCTCAGGTTTGCACTCACGATCTATAAAGCACAGGGACACCGAAACACTATCTTCACCCGTTGCGCTTACCACGCATCATGCCGCAACATGTCTTTTGGACAACAAGTGATAGACTATGACCCGCATCATTCCCGTACTGCCTGCCTGATGGACATGTTCGTCCCGGATGAGCTGGCTTGATATAGTGTGGGGTGGGGGGAAGCCTCTGCGCTCATGAGTGGCCTGCTTTATTTCACGTTTCTTTACCCTTTCCCACCCTTTTTCACGGTCCAGGTCAGGTTTTGTACAGGCGGGGGGGCTGATCCGGAACGGTAATGGACTTCTGCGCTGTGCGGAGTGAAATGTGCTTTGTATAGTACCAGATTCGTTTGCTTGGAGGGGCTTATGGTAATGGGCACGGTGCAACAGTGGAGCTACTGCTTGGATCCGGAAAAGTCAAGGCCTACATCCCCAACAATTGTGGACAAACGCCTACCGTAAAAACTCGAATAAACGGACAACGTGCCAGGTAGTCCAAAATTTCCCCCTCTGGAATAGGGCGGAAAACACACCAAATAAAAACCGCCTCTGAGACAAACAAAAATGTAAAAAAAGCCAGACCTTACTAGGAGAGGCAACTCCAACATCCTAGCACATGGTTTGTTCACCCAGGTTTTATTATCGCACCTAGGCCTATTTCCTGTTAGCTACCACCCAGGTCCTCGTTGCGCAGGCTCAATATGAATACTGAAAGTTCAAACCTTGAGACCCCGACCCGAGGAAACGCAAGAATAAAGCCAAAGGTAGCCTAGGCGACTGAACAACGAGTACTCACAGAGGGAAATTATGATAACCCCCACCCGATATCGACCGACTCCAGTTACAGTACTCATACCAAAGCCCAACTACTAGTCGTATACCGGGCCAATGGTATGATACCATGCCGGTGTAATAAGTTATATTGAACTACGATACCAACATGATCTCTAGCTTTACACATCCGCGACCGTGCGTCGGTCGAAAATTAGACCACAGTACCATCATCTCTTTCGAGCTAAACTTTCGAGAATGAGAATCACCCGAAATTAAATCTTAGACTAACTATCGTAACCCATCAAGGAGGCTTGCTATTCTTATGCGAGAAATCTGTACAGTGAGTACTCGAGGATAGTTGGCCTCTAGTCTAGTCTACTCGGGCGCTGCTTGCAAATCCCACTAGAAAGGGTGAGTACGAGGAAGGAAATTTTAGTGGCGATGGTAGAATATAATGTATTGTTAGGCGCGGTGTTCAAAGGAATAGAAAAACATTTTGACGGTTTGGTGGTGAGTGGGGGAATATCCTATTTCACAATTCGTAGGTCGGTGAGTGGCAGAGAATTGGTAGCAGAAAGAGAATGGTGAACCCTTCTTTAATTCTTCCAGCTCGCCCGCCCCTGCATACAGTATGTGCGTCTATAGCTAATTTACGTCGCTAGATGTGAAGCTTACACCCCATCTTATAATACCACATAGCTGCTAGATGGGCTGTGCGATAGTATGAGCAGATAAGAAACAAAGCAGTGACAGGCATGGAATAACCCGGCCCGATAGGGGTGGGAAACGAAAGGGAGGCCAAATGAGTGAATGTATAGAGAGGGGAGAATAGGAAAGTACCATTAGAATGTGGATATATGGAAAATGAATAAAAGAAAAGCTAGACCATACAACAATGAGAAATGTAATATAGAGAAAGGGGATGGCGTAATCCTCAGGTGCCGGTGAAATAGCAAGTTATTCAAAGTGAATAATCCAAAGCTTTGGCGTTTGCAATAAGCTTTTGACCCTGTTGTGGAGAGCTAAAGCAGGCGTGGGGTTTCGTTTAATCGAGTTTGTTCCCCTGCTGGTCCAGTAGGATATAGAGTTGTGTCTTGGTCAAAACCGGCGGATCCTTTTGGGAGAGGGTTCGGAAGACTGGGGCGACTCGGTGGAAATGAACTCAGATGGTTGCAGGCTTTCTGCGGGTCTTGAAATAACATTAATCCGTTCCTCCAGCATCCTCACAACCCCCTCATGTCCATTCTCGGCCGCCAGCGAGAGCGGTGTTCCGCCAGATTTTCCGGGGGTATCGGGGTTGATGTCTGCCCGTTCTAGCAGCATCCTAACGACCCCCTCATGTCCATTCATGGCTGCCAGCAAGAGCGGTGTTTGGCTATGCCATCTGTCAGCGGTATTAGGGTTGATGTCTTCCCGTTCTAGCAGCATCCTAACAACCCC
>QLOI01005227.1:0-20444 GCA_003313605.1 Tuber umbilicatum | reverse complement strand
GAAAGACTTCTCCACTGCCCTCGATAGGACATCAGCCGACCGTGCGACCTGAGCCGACGACGGCTTCGAATTCGCCTTCTTAGCCATAACCGAAGTGTACAGCGATGAAGAATGTATCGTAATAAAGATAAAGATAGATGAAAACCTGAAGGTAAAGGAAGTTTATCGATGAAAATTATTCCAAGCGAGGTGCTGTAGAATAAAGACTTGAAGCAATCGTGAGGAAAGAATCAAGGAGGATAATTGGTCAAACCCGGGAATATGACAAGTCACCTGGCGGTGAAATTTCAATGACTGGGGTTGTAATAGACACGGTCCTGTGCGAAGACTTTCCGGACACGACTGTACTGCGCCCGGATTTTAGTGTGAGGGCAATGGGAGGTCGGAAGCACTATTGATGCCATTTCCCGTAGTACAGGCATTTAGGGATTCTTATTGGCCTGTACCACATTAACGGCCAGACGCAACACCCACTGTCCACATCCCACCACGGCCGTCATAACCGCTCAACCGCCAACCCCGCCAACAGGGCTCGAACCGCAGATACAACGATTGGCGAGAGCATGTGTGGCTAGTTGTCTCACAGCGCCATACCCTAGCGCCCAGTCCTCCTGGTATTAGATACTGTCAGACTGACCCAAATCTTCCCAGAGAGAGCCTAGCTGGCGGAAAGTGGTTTTCAATCATGGCAAGGCAAGGCCGGGGTCACCCGCAGCCCGAGAATTCTGGGTAAAAGCTCGCTAAAACCACCATTGCCGGTCGAGCCCCAACCTTCGCAATTGAAGACAATAAACTGACGGCGCCCCACGATGAAAGAAACCGGAAGTTCGAACTCCGAGCGAACGGCTTAGAGGTAGGAAAAAATCTTTTCGCGGAAAGAAGCCCTGCATCATTCAGCATTCTTCGATTTTCCCTGCCGTCGCGTCTAGCACGACTATCAAGTTTTCGGACTTCTAACTTCTGTTCAGGCGCGCGTCACTCTACCGGTAATTTTCCCTCAGAAGGAATAATGTCATTATACTGTACTTTAGCGCAAATAACCGAGCGTCGCGGTCAAACAACCAGCTGTATGGCAACTCCGTAACTTACTCGTCAACAAATGATTACCGTGTTTTTTGCGGTCGCATAAATACCCAAATATCAACTCTCACGCATTTTGCCTGCTCAAATCCTATGCAAATTACTACCAAAACAGCGAACATAATGCTTTCATTAGTATTTAATCAATAGATAAAACAAGTGGATAATCTTACCCAATAAACCGCGTACCATCCGATCGCTTTATGGTGGTCTTACTATCCGGGTATTGGACAGGGTGGGATGAGTGGAGGCGAGGGGCCGGGTAGCGACTTCGGATGGACAACTCCCGTGCCAAAGGTCCGGCTACTTTTGCCGGCGGACAATAACTAATAACAGTGCGGCACCGCCGCAACCCTAGGCACTCACATCAATAGTTCCCAACAGCTCAGCGCCACACTGCTCAACCCTAGATATAATTTGGATGTGAATTTCGAACCACCGCTAAACTTCATCCGATGCTACAATGACCCCGCTGGCTTTCCCGAACCGTGTTTTGAGTCTTTGTAAACAGGTCTTCATCTCTTGGAGAGAGCGTCCACAGTTGCGAATTTGCGAACGACATAGGGTTGTGGCGGAGTCACAACGTTAGCGCGGTTAGCAAGCAGAGAGATGGGTCGGGGGGGTCCAAGGTCACTGGTTCCCGCAGCGCTGGAACAAAACAAAACGTGATAAAATTATAAACGGGTTCATACAAGGCCGACGTGAATTGGCCCAATTGGGTGTGGAGGAGCACCCACTCCGCCCAAACAAACAAAGGAAGTGACCGGCCATTTGGAGATATCGCTGCTACCCTCACAAAGATCCCGCCCTTTTGTCTCGTCCTCCACTCCTTTGATGATGGGTTACAACGTAGGAGAGTGGAATAATACTTGTTCGCGTAGATCCCTTGACGACCCTTTGGAATTCTGAGTCCGGCAAACAGGGAGGAGAGTGAGATCACAATCGACAGCAGAAATTGGAATTTCATTTTAGAAGAGACACGGAGAGAACTGGGAGGACTATAGGTAGAAGGAAAGGACTATTTAACAAGAAAACGAGATCCAAATAACAAAACTTGAAGTATAGTAAATGTGTCACGGGAGTTGAAGTCGCAGTTTGTCGGACTTTGGGCTCTGAGGGCAATATGTGAAAGAGGAGGGGGGCGGTGGTGCAGGTGAGAGAGGAAATAAAATGAAAATATACGAGACAAGAATTGCATAGGAAGTAAATAGAAGGGGGCAAGACTATCCAAAGCCACAGAAAATCCCAGCGTGATCCGGTGAGAACACCCATAACGTAAAACGCGATCTCGGGTACTGGCATATGTGTTCTTCCGACAACGTAGATGATCCGAACGGCGAACAATCGCGACAAGGACTGCAGAGGTTGAGCAGGTATCGTGGAGGGGAAAAGGAAATCGAGTACAGTGTCTTTTCGTTGCCCATCTCCAACTCCACCCAGACAAAAGAGCAATGCGCCCAGTAGCGCCCACAGGAACATTGAAGGCCAACCCTGCATCTAATCAGTACTCGATCCCAAATCGGGAGCAGGGAATAAATTTCGACTCACGATTTCCTCACGCGGGGCCGGTATTATTCCGTAACCTCCCAAATATCGGCGGCATACTCTGCGAGCTCCTGGGCATTGAAGACCAGATCGCCTTCCCTACCGTGCGGCTCACGGAGCATCAGTTTTTCGAATTCAAGTCGCAGGGGAGCGCCGCTAACGGCCTCATCGGTAATGTCAATTTCTTGAGTTTTAACTGCTGTGATTTCGGCGCTATTATGATCTTCACTGTCCCCTTGCTGGTTCGGCTCCATCCGGGGTTCCCATTTTTGCAGATTTATGTGCCTAGTTGTCTCCGACACGGAAAGGAGAATGACAATCTTTACTTCCGCTTTCGAATTTACCAACCACCAGTGAGAGGCGGCAACTAGAGTGGGGGGGGATTGCGTGACTCCGCACTCGACAACGAGCGTGGGCCATGAATGCTTGGAGCGGCGAAATTCCCGTGGTTTGAACGCTGTATCTCCTTCCTTTCGTCCACTTGGTGCGCTTACAGTGGTGGCCCCCATATCGACTAAACCGCGGCGAAATCCGGCCTCGGAAGCCTTAGCGAGGATCGAGTAGGTGAGCGCCCTAGTTGCTATTTCGTGAACCGCCCCAGGCATTATTTTGACGAGCAAGGTTTGTTCGCGGTTGGAGTATGTGAAACGGAGTCCTTGATATTCCGTGTCACGAAGATGTTCGATCTCCGCTAGCTGCGGTTGCGTAACTGGGCTGAACAATAGGTACTGGCTACCGGTATCTGACAATGTTTCCCGCGTTCGCTGTTTGATCGCGGTGGTAAAGGAGCTGATTCCGCGATATTTCGTGAGCTCTAGACCCTCGGAACCAGGCGTGATATTATCCTGCGTATCGACTTGTGTATTGGGACGTGGGGTTTCTGAGATAGAGGCTTCTCCGATCCTCACTTCTTGTCCGCATGGGGATGCCATTATGCAGTACCAATGTCCGGAGGACCGAGTGCGAAAGCTGGGGACCGATATGAGTGATATCGTATTATTGGATAGTGAGGATGACGATGCAGGATTGTAGAATGACTATTCTTTTCTACAAGCGCGATGCGTAAGTGTAAGGGCGTATCTGATGACTTATTTATACCATCGCCCGGCTTGGCGGTCATTGATACCTCATTTTCAGTCCAATAAGCCTGCAATAATGTAGGCACAGATGCATTATTTCTTTGTCCAATACGGCCTAATAATGACGATTACCACCATCAGTTGGATCATGCAGATAGGTCCGGAATCAGAAAGCAAGTACTAGTGCAACTTTTTGAGGACGCATTGTGGGCGGGCAACATAATCGAGACTAGAACAGGTTACCAGGTGTGCCGGGTACTTCTTCTCCCGTATTGAGTTCATGGGCATCATATGGGTCTACTATTTAGTGTAAGTGCCCCATAGAAAGCCCCACGCGCTCGCAAACAGCACCGGATTCCTGCTTACACTGATGTACCAAATTTCTATCATTGATTGGTTAATATAATAATATTTGGCCCCCCAAGAACTAGAGAGCATTCCTACTAGGCTATCTGCCAACGGAATTATGGGTGTAGTAAATCGACGGGCGTGATATGAGACTACTCAACCACAATGACTCGTATTTGACTAGTTTGCGGCAGTTCCTTTCAATGGGAAGCCACGAAGACAAAGGATGAAAGTTTTGAGGTCACCCGTAGCAAAGCGTAAGAACTAAGGCGATGTGCGAGAATTCTACGCGGGGGGTGCGGTTGCATGCTCTCACGGGCGCTGGAGATGTTTCCCACGAACAAGGGGAGCGGGGGGACACCATGAACTACCCTGACTTGGCTTACGGACTTTACACTAATTTGTCTCACCCGCCGCTCTCGCTGCTCATCGCGCTTTGTTGATTCAAAGGAGAAACACGAAGAAGCGGAGCGGGTATTATCTACGGTAGAGCGAATGCGGCAATAAAGAAACAATTCTGTTTGGACCCTGTTTCCTGTTCAGAAATAACTTACTTTGGCTTTGATGAGGGGAGGAACAGCAGCCGTACCTGGCAAAATCGGAAAGAAACCGGCGTGTTCTCGGAGGGCCTATGTTGGTCATTGATCGGGCAGGGCTCTAACATAAGTGCAAAGATAGCGAATGTTCCAATTATGAACTAACTCTGGGGCGTTGCGGCGTCAACCACGCTGGGTTTCCAGGAATTACGCGGGGAGAATTCTTTTTGCCTACACATCGAGTGATACTGTACAATATTGTGGCGGGTTTCACTACCACGCAACGAAATCCTGTTCACGGAACCCAGTTCCCTGCCAGACTACCGTATGAGAGGTGGAGCATCGTCGCCAAGACACGAAACCAAATACCCTATGGCGGAATAAGCCGACCTTGTCGCGAGTTGACAAAGCACCCCACAACTCGTAGAATTACCGGATGCTGTGAAGAGATAGCTTTTCGCAGGCAGGGGGATTTATACCGATGCAGGTCCCACCATTGTTGGACCGGGTTTGATGGTGGATCTCTCTTGAATTTCGTCGTGTTCGGGAGGCGGGGGGGTTAACCCATGAAAGCGGCGGGAGAAGAGAAAAACGGAGCGGGATATCCGCGCGGGCGGCGGGATAGCCCCACATGGTTGGCGACTTCCCTTGTTTGTTGGGGCGCAGTGGGTGCTCCTCCGCACCCAATTCGCTTCCGCTGTTTACCAGCCGATAGGAATCCTATCACACATTGTCTCCTCCCAGTGCTACAGGTATCAGTGACCTCGGACCCATCCCGGTCCCTCTACGATGACCACCGTAGTCGCGACGAAACTGGGGTGGTGACGAACGGGGATACTTGGTGGGCAAAAAAGAACTCGCCAAGGTTAGGGTTGCAGAAAGTTGCTGGTCGTTGATCCCTGTTCGTCGCGACTACGGTGAAGACTGTAGCAACTTACTACCCGTGTCAAGGCGGCGGCCCGCCACAAGCTACTGTGGCTCGCAAAGTCGCAACGGCGGGTCTCTTCAGAAGAGAGTGCGCGAGAGCCTAACTCCGGTTTCCCACCCTAACCAAAACCAAAGTCCAACCACATGAAAATAAGATTTGTAAATAATAGGAAACGAATGTAGAAGACGGGCTTACAAGGACCTGAAACGAGGTTTGAAAGAGCCAGGGGGGTAAGTAAAGCATTGGATAATGTTTAGATGTATTTTGAAATTATTAAATACAAATACAAATCTAATCCAGCATTGAGCCGGATCTACTCGTACCGTATTGTACGAGTACAGTAGAGCTGTGAGGCACTATCTCGACCAGAGTGCCCAAGGTTGTGGCCGTGCCAAACGATCAGCCGGTTTTGTCTGTGGGCAAAAGCGGACGAAGATTTAGCTCGGAAACTTCCCATCCGACGTCGCTACCCGACCCCCCACCCCCTCATCGCACCAGGCCGTATACCCGGATAATAATATCACGGTAATATCATGGGAAGGGGGTGGTGTTCAGTTTATTCGTTGAGGTTGTACGTTTGCTTTATTGATTCTCCGAATACTTGTACATTTTGTCCCTGGCTTCGGTAGTAATTGGTAGGGCTTGAACCGACAAAGTGCTTAGCTAAGGATAGGATAGTGGGTGCCCGGGTATTTATGCAGCCGTAAAAATTTTGAACTCCCTGCCAGCACTTGAGAGAGGGGCAACGCACGTTTTAAACCAGTGGTGGTTGCGAAGAAACTTCATGAGCAGAAATTGGAAGACTAGGGTGATACCTCACGGCCACGATCGGCAAAGGGCATCATCTGGGCGCGCTCGCTACTTGTAAGTTGTTCCAATTATAAGTCTGGTCGGTCCGCCGGTGATCCTCAGTGGCCAGCCCGATCGGTCAGATAGTAGTTTCACAAGCCTGGATCAGTCCGGATAGACATATTAGCAGGCTGTGAATTCCGATAGCACCCAGGTAATTGCCAAGTCGGATGTGGGGGGCGACCATTGTCCGGGCCACCAGACGCTCCGGCACTGTAAAAGCCTGTAGTTTCTCCTGGAAACGCCCCCCGATCCCCCGGCATCGAGGACAGCTGCCGTAGTCAAGCCCACCGATATCTTGCTAAAACCGCTTGATATGCTGGTGATGCTGAGTGGTGACTCGAGATCCCCAATGCGTGGTATAAATAACCCACCAGATACACCATCACACTTACTCTTCGTGCATGTACAAGGAATAGCCGTTCTCTAATCCTGCAACGTCAACTTCGCTATCGATCGATACGACATCACGAGAAGCAGATCCCCACCCCCGCACCCGCTCCTTCAGACATTGGTACTACAAGATGGCATCCCCCCCCGGACAAGATGCGAGGATCACACCAGCCTCAGCCTCAGAAACCCCACCCCCCGATACGCAAGTCGATACGCCCGACAATCCCACGCCTGGTTTTGAATATTTAGCGCATACTACATATCGCGGAATCAGCTCCTTTACCGCCGCAATTGACCAGAAGATCAAGGAAACATCGCCGGATACGGGTAGCCCGTACGTCTTGTTCAGACCAGTCACGCAACAGTAGTTTGCCGAGATCGAGCAGATCCGTGACGCCCGATATAAAGCACTTCGGTTCACGTACCTCCGCCACGAACAAGCCTCGGTTGCCAAAGTAGTGCCCGGTGCAGCTCATGAAATAGCGACTCGAGAGTTGGCCAACTTGATTGTGCGCAAGTCTTCAGAGTTGGGATATCGCCGCGGTTTAGTCGAGAGCGGCTGCGCAACCTTCACCGCGCCGAGCGGCGGAAAAGAAGGAGATACGACGTTCAAACCGCGGGAATTTCGCCGCTCCAAGGACTCATGGCCAACGCTCGCGATAGAGTGCGGAGTTACCCAATCCCCCGCCGCCCTTGTTGCCGCCGCTCGCTGGTGGTTGGTAAAGTCGGGGGGGGAAGTGAAAGTTGTGATTCTTATTTCTCTATCGGAGTCCGCTAAGCACATACGCCTCCAGAAATGGGAGCCTCGGACGGAGCCGAACCAGCAAGGAACCGGTGAAGATCCTGATCAGGTCGGAATTACACCTGTCAAAACACAGGAACTCGAGATTACCGATGATGTCGTTAATGGAGCTCCCCTAAGACTTGAGTTTGAGAAACTCATGCTCCGCAAGCCGCGAGACAGAGAAGGTGATCTAGTATTCCATGCATATGAGCTCGCGCAGTATGCCGCCGATATCTGGGACGTTACACAATAGTCGATGCCGCACGTGAGGAACTGTAAGTCAACCTTTATTCTCCCGCCCCAAACTCGAATCACGAACTCACTACGTGCTAGGTTATGATTCGAGATTTCTGTGAGAATTGATTGGGCCGTGAGCCTTCTGTCTGGGTGGGGGTCAGAGGAGGCAACCGGAAGACACCGTACTCTGTTTCCTCCTCCCCCACACAACACCGGCTCAATCTGAGTGTATTCTTATCTCGTCGGGATTGTTTGCTTTTTAAATCACGCTGGATTTTTCGAGAATGCTCACTTATGCAGGTGCCTGAGATCCCGCTTCATGTCACCGATGATCTCCTCCGGTCAGTCACGCTGGGCTCTGCTGTAGCTGTGAACAGGCGTGCCTCTCTATTCACTTCGTCTGTAGTTCTTGTCTCTTGTGTTTTTTATTGTTGTTTCGTCTTCTACCTTGGTCACTGCCCTCCCCTCTCGTTCACATATGGCCCTCAGAACCCAAAGTCCGACGACGACTCCAGTGACAGATTTACTATTGTCAAAATTACCTTGCCATGATCTTCTTTTCCTATTGAACAGTCAACTCCTGTATCGGCGGTTTTTTTTGGTTACCTCCGTTCGCTATCTCAGTACCTTATCTGAAATGAGATTAGTCTCGAGATTTTGGTAGTATGCAATAGCAGTTGTGTTCGCAAACGTCAGAAAATTACGAGTATGGTAAGTTACCTCTCTGTCTTATATGGGGGTGTTTCTTCTTATACTTGTACTCCTGTAGTCTAGTTGGTAGTAGGTAGGTTGGCCCCTCACCTATTATTACTAGGCTGTTGGTTTGATCCTCCTTGGATTCGAAGTATTCAGCGCGTCAGATGAGTAGGATTATTCAGGTAGTGGATGCGGCTGAGCTGCGCCTTAAGCCACCTGGCAAGAAAGAAAAAAAAAGATAATAATTTTATTTCTATTGTTCCATAATTCCTAAACTGTCTGGACATTGCAGTTTCTGGTAACTTTTCAATGTCCCCCTGATGCACTATAGGAGTGGGTGGGTTAGTGTGCATTTTTGCTAATTAGTATTAATTGATTACTAATAAATTTTTCAGCACATTCTTCTTAATATGTTCGCTTAACAAAAATTTTCGTTTCACCTGCTTTCCCTTAACAACAATGCTTAATGAACGAACAACTCCACTAAAACACCCCATCGATTAACTAACCCAACTTCTTAATCAACATGGCACTTCCTGATTCTTCATCCTATCCTTCACCTCAAGATCAAATTGATCAAACTAACAAGCAACTTGATCATCTCCTTTAATCACGTGCTTTCAATAAATGTCGATTTTCAGGCTGTCCAAATCATGGAGTTAAAAGACACCTTGAATTCTGGCAAGACTTACAACAAAATCTTGAAACCTTTACCAGTTGCACTATCTATATCGATCTTAAGCAACTTAAGAAATCGCGCACACTTCCTGCGCATAAAAGAGGAACATCTTGCTAGCTATACTGTTATTCCTTCCTATTCAGACAACCTACATCATGCCCTCAAAGACCACAACGTTACTATCCTAGCCTATCGTTTTCCAGTATCTCAACAAGATATTCCAACTCTTGAAACCCGTCAATCCATCTTATCGTCACATTCTATCCTACCAAACACAGGTGGAAACTTCCTGTACATTCACTATGCACATTGGGCCTATTATAGCAAAACAATCTTGCAAAGTAGCGAGTACAAACAGGATCTTCCTATGTCTCAACAATGGTTAGATGTCAATAAACCTCTTTTTACACATCTGTCCAACACCTTACAAATTCTCAATCCCGATATGTATGTCAAATTCACCTCTGTTAACAATTACCTTCCTCCTGGTTATCAGCACATGGGTGGTACTTGGTACGGTGTAGCCATCAATGAAAATATGCAACCTGAGATAACGCTTCCTGGTATTCACATTGACTGGCAAGATTATTATTATGCCTATAATGCTGTAATACCATGGAGTATATTTACCGGGAGACAAGTTATTTTATAGCTCTTCAAGGTTGTTTATGAACTTCGTGCTGGAGAATGCTTGTTCTTTATGGGTGGTATAATGGCGCATCAAATTTCTCCTGTTTTATCTGCTGTTAGGAATTCCCTTGATTTATTTACGCACAAAAGCTCTTTTGATTGGACAAAAAGGGAGGAGAGGAAACGATATTCTGAATCAGACTACTAGTTTTTTATTATTAATATATTATATACAATGTTGCGTTGTCAATTTCAATACTCCTTTCTTTATTCTTATAAAAAGTTATAGTATATCTGCTTTCTCCCAACTTTCCCCCCTTTTTGGAGAAGAAAGCAACTCTTATCTTACGCCTCATTATAATATTATTTTCTTATTTTACAAACTTTCTTATCTTAGTAGTTTTTATTCATACTTTCTACTATTCATTATTCATTATGCCTAAAATCTATAATTGGAAACTAATGAAACCAATACTCGAAGATATGTACTTGGTACAAAATATGCAATTAAAGAATATTTTAGTCATTATGAAAGACAAATATGACTTTAATCCCAGGTTAGTTATTTATACCCTAACGATTTCTCATATTAACAATTCATACTAAATAATTCGTATACATTAATTAGTATTTGAGCATATTGTAAAACCTTTTCAGGATGGAACTTTTCCAAAAAGCAATCAGCCTTAAAAGAAGACACAAAACTAGTGAATATTATAAAAGAACTATGGTCCTGAAATCTATCATATAAGAACATGTTAAAATGTTTATCTATATACGGATGCAGCCCTTCTCTAATTCAATTGCGTGATCTACGACTACATCCATCTTTAAGACTGCTATTACGGACCCCACCTGAAAATCGTCTTATGGTAGCAGCTCACGCTGAAACCTTAGTTCGAGAAAACATGATTTCAGGTCAGGCTATTCGTTATGGTCATGAATATACTCTTACTAATATTAGACTAAGTGGAGTATTTGTTTCACAGTGAGTTAATATGTACTCTCTCCAAACCTGTACTTTATTATCATATGAAATATAATATATTAATGCAAATTTAATTCTATAGACCTCAAATCCATCAGGCTATATAAACGGTTGATGCACAGGGAGTACCTGCTAGAGCAAAAGCTTTTGCTTCTACTTGTGGTAGGAAATAATTCACAATTTAAGGACCAAATTGAGTTTTCTCTATTGATGGTCATGATAAACTTTCACACTTTGGATTTGAAATATATGGAGCAATTGATGCATACTCTCGCTATATTGTTTGGTGCTCTGTAGGAATATCTAATAGAACAGCTGTGTCTGTTAACAAACAGTACTTGCAATCATTAAAAAATACCAGACATATGCCAAAACTTATACTTTCAGATAAAGGTATTATATTGTTTGTTAAAGTAAATTATTTAAAATAAGCACTAACATGACATTTCTAGGAACTGAAACTGTGCTTCTAGCCCAATCGCGTCTTGCACTATGACGTTCTAATAAGTCGAATCTCCTTTCACAAGGCTTACTCGTATGGAAAGTCAACAAAAAATCAACTAATCGAATATTGGTGGAATCTGTTAACTGAGTGTCAAACACAAGAATGGAAAGTTTACTTTGCAGAGCTAGAGGGTAATGGCTTCTTTGATGGTGGAGATATTGATAAATCATATCTACAGTTTATTTACATGGAGATTATTCTTACGCATATTGATCAATTTATTGCAGTACATAACTCTTACAGTATACCAACCCAACGATCTCGAGCACTCTATCTTCCCACAGGTCAACCATTCATGCTCCATCATTATCCTGATGGTGTACGGGACTATAAGGAAGCTGTTAATACAGATATACTTACTGCTTTGGAGTTAGAAGTGCAGATTTCGATTTAGATACTTATCTTCCACATACAACGATAACACTTTACGCAGAGTTGTTACAGCAAGGCAACTTTCCTGCTCAGTTGTCATCTGACAACACACAACATAAGGAAGCTTATCTATTTTTACCACAAAAAGCATCAGACTATGTACTTACCGGGGATAGCGTAGATTTATTCAATGCACATTCCGGAGCTGAGAAGTAGATTACTATGCATCAACAGCATGAAATTGAGAAGTATTGCCAGCAGGCAGCGGTTGACATGTTGAATGTTGAACTTACCGATAATGAAAGTTTAAGTGAGCAAGCATCTGATCGAGTCACGTCTGATTTTGGTTCATATGACGATCAATTTATAAATTAATCTGCAACTAATTCGGATAGTACCAGCTTACAACAAGCTGTGCACTATTCTGCCATGTCAGAAAACCTTATTGATGAGGACAGTGACGATGGTTATATTTTACTTATTTAATTATTATATTTTTCTTATTTTCTTATTTTCTTCTGTCTCTTTTAATACTTCTTGTAGTTTTCTTCGAGTTTTGCTAAGTCCTCAATTCACTTTTCCCTTGATTAAACTATTATTTTTTCCAATTTTTATACATTTCCAACCTTTTCTTTCTATCAAATCTTTTACCTTTTATCAACTCTCACGATTCGCTCCTACACTGCCTTCCCGTCAAGTTGATACATGCTCCTGTACTCAAGCTCTTAGAATGTGAGGTAATCTGGATATGTGTATTGGATATAAGCATCCAATCACAATTCATATTCACCAGGATCTCACCCCATTCCGTTCTACAAGTATGTATTAGATTATTTCTTTTTTTATATTCAAAGTTCTATACTGACATTTACTTCTAGCTATTCCAACCTCTTTACCATTTTCCTCTTTCAGTGCAATTTCAATCTCAGTTAATTACCAACCTCGAACTTCTTCTATAAGAGAAGAAGCTAAACATCATCGCTAACGTGCAGATCCTAGTCAAGAGCAGCCGGAAACTATTACCCGTTCTAAGTTCAATACTGTGAGTTCTAGATCAACTTTGTCAACAAAAGTGATACATAAGTCGATATCGTTATTCTTCCTTCGTAAGTGTAGTAATCGTGCTACCATTCATGGTTTACCAATCCTTATCCAGTATCCGAAATCGCAACGCATCGTGGATTGGCAATGATAGTTGCAAAAACAGGTTCAAAATCATCCTCCCTGGAAATCGTATCAGAATATTAAGTTCTTCGAAATCGATCCACATAAGCCAATTTGTGTTAGATACTCAGAAGGCGGAAATACAGTTCCAAATGCTAATGAGCTGACTCGTAGTGGAACTATTAGTGATCTTTGACAATTAGTGGACAACCCAAAATCTCCCACATATTCTACAGAAACTACTATTAGCAGGAGTAGTTGTAAGACAACCGCATCAATTCAAAGGGCATTCATAGTTCATATTTGAATTATTGGTAACAGTTCAGATGATGAGCCAGAGAACGAATCAAATCCTGATAGTCCCTTGTCACTGGAGCTCATATCTACTAATGTTGATCTAAAATTAGTATCTGATAATTCTCCTATTATAATAGTTTACTAAGCAATTACAAACAAGTCACAGTATCAAAAATCATTGAATCCAACCACCGAGTTCACGACTCATTGATGAAATCCAATACTCATCACAGCTTAGTACCATTGCATCAACCTTTCATCAAGATATACCTCTTTCCTTAGGCCCTATTCAAGGTCCAGAAGTTGATCAGGTTTCACAATCTTCGAATCTTAAGCTGAGTACACCTAGTTCTTCATCTGCTACAAATTCTACTCGATTTGTTGCTGTTACCGACACTTGTCCTACTACGCCACAAACCCATTCTCCCCATAAGAAAAGTTTAACTCCTCTTTCACTTGAGGGATATCTATGCAAAGCACACAGGAATTGAAAAAGTCTGGCAGTATAAATGAGCTTCGTTTAGTTCATAATATAGAAGAAAACTTATGAAATAAGGAAAATATTTTTCTTGATAAGTATCATGATGGTTGTAACCGGTACGAGTACTTGTTTATATTAGTTTGTTTTACTGGTTGTTTTACGTATTGCTGGATACTTAGTTTGTTTTACTTGTTGTTTTAAGTATCGCTTGATACTTAGTTTGTTTTACTTGTTGTTTTAAGTATCGCTTGATACTTAGTTTGTTTTACTTGTTGTTTTAAGTATCGCTTGATACTTAGTTTGTTTTACTTGTTGTTGTAAGTATCGCTTGATACTTAGTTTGTTTTATTTGTTGTTTTAAGTATTGTTTGATACATAGCTTAGTTGATGTTCAACGAGCAGGAAAACATGTATTTAAATACCGAGCAAGTCTGGCTTCGGAAGAGCAGACTTTGACAGATAGTATTCAGAATATACTCGGTTGAACAGTTACTTCTTTATTACGATCTTAAAGACTCTATCTAGTTTACAACCACCTCGAAGCCTCCGTTAGGCGGGACTTATAGCTACTGTTTTGTACCTTGGCCGCCTACCGAGAACCCTATCGAACACCTGACTGAGCCCCAGCCCAGACCGGTTACACATTTTTAACTGCAATAAGGAGTATTGATAGTTGGCAATCTGGCATAGGCCAGGTTAAGAAACCTCCAAAATTGAGGAGTTCCTGACTACGAGGTCAGGAAAGCAGCTACCTAGAGACGACCTTACACAGCCAAATGGACCAAAGAAGACCAAGAAAGGCACAACAGTTAGAGAAAGTAACGAGATAGCGCAACAGCTAGCCAAAGAGATGGAAGGGCAAAGTTCGCGTACACAGGCAACCCCCGGCGGGTTTCCATCTACACCAGAAAAGCCCATACTCCCACCACCTAGCCCCATGCACTCAACTGATTCCAGTGAGACCAGTGAGTCCAGTGATGGAAGTATGGCAGGACAAGGACAGGGAACCAGTGGACCGCCACCGGAAAATGCTCGAGATCCACCGATAGGCTCAGATACAGCACCACCCTATCTACAGGCTATGCCAAATCTCAGTATAAAGATACCACAACCTACAGTATTCACAGGCGAAGGAAAAGACCGGGAACCAGAGGCATTCGATAGATGGGCAAGAACGGTAACGAAGTACCTCCGGATTGAGCAAGCACCACTAAGAGCTCCAAGGAATGGACATTACGAAGAGTTTTTTACAGCAAGGAGAGCCCAGGAAGTCTACTTCCACTCAGGCGACGAAAACGAGGATATGACGGGCGGAGATTTGTGTGATGCCCTAGAAACACGGCCCAAGTCATCGCAGAACAACAAGATATTGTACGAAACCTTCCAATCTTTATCCCAGGTGGAAGATGGAAAGGGGCGACGCATAACAGAGGTAGCCACTGACCTGGCTACCAATCGAGGACGATTGCCAAATAACTATATCTCGGAATTCACCTTCAAGCAGCGTTTTTTCGATAATATGCACCAGTCATTGGGCAAACAGGTTGAACCTCAGATTGCAGAGGAAGGCGATATGGAAGAAATGCTTGAACGAGCTGAAGGATATGATTCTGCGCTAAGAAACACGGGAGGATACCATGAAAAATTAGCAGCATTTAAGAAGGATACCAAGAATAGACGAAAAAATCAGTTCAGGAAAGGCAACCACAGAACGATGACAAACAAAAGAAGGAAATCAAATGAGACCTGGAATCCCGAGCATGTTATGAGTGTGGAAAAATGGGCCATCTGGCAAAAGATTGCTACAGCCAAAAGAAAAAGGGAAAAGGAAAGCAGAGTTCCAACACCTCGGTAAATCAGACCCAGTGCGAGGACGACGAAACAATGGAAGTATGGATAGGTTCCACTACGGTTGAATGCTACAACACAGCACCAGCACGCAATACAATACAGTTGTTAGGAATCAAACCAAACCAAGTTCTGGAAGGATGAATCCAAATAAATGGAAAAGAAGGGAAGGTTCTGTTGGACAAAAAAGCCATTGGGCGTGACATCATCAGTGCCACCTTTATGTCCACATATGGCATACCCACGGAGGAAATGAAACAGCCAGTCACAGTCCACATGGCCATTAAAGGATCGAGATCGAATAGCGAAAAACAATGCAACACAACAATCTCAATTGGAAAGTTGGTGTCCAGCACTAATACGATGTTGGTAGGAAACCTAGCAAAATATGATGCATTGCTAGGCATGCCGTTTTTGTTTAAGCATGGAGGGATAATACGACGCGACGAGTCATCTATTGAGTTCCCCAGACACAAGATTAAGGTCCGATGTGAACCAACAAATGACATGGTCCGCGCAGCAGTGTCAGAAACAACCCAGGCGAATTTAATGACAGAATACGAGGATGTATTCCCGGAGATTGTGCTAACAACCCTACCACCTGTCAGGGAAGTTGGACACCATATAGCTATCAAAGATCACAAAGCGATAAAAGCACTAGCAACATACACGGTACCAGAACAGTATCTACTGCAACTCCAGGAATGGATCAACAAATGATTAAAGGAAGAGGTAATTGACAGAAGTGTAGCGCCAGGAGTGGCACCCCTGTTTGTCCAGCCAAAACCGGCTGGGAGGTTGAGACTGCTGGTTAATCTAACAGCACGAAACGATAACACAATTAAGGATGTTGTAAAAATTCCAAACGAAAAGGAAATCCTGAACGCCATGGGTAGAGCAAGTTTCGGGAGCAAGATAGACCTAAGCGATACCTACATTCAGACACGAGTGTTGAAGGAACACGAGAAGTATAATACTTTCAACACACGATTCGGAAGTTTCACAAGCCAAGTCATGTTAAAAGGAGACATCAATGCGCCAGCTACATTTATGCGAGTTATGGAAACTCTAATGAGTGACCTTCTTGGAAAATGTGTCTGGGTTTACATAGACGACATTATGCTTTTCTCAAATTCGGAAAAAGAACACCTGCTCCACATGAGAGAGGTATGTGGACACTTGAGGAACGAGAGATTCTTTGCCAGTAGGAAGAAGTCACACCTGTTCGCCAACAGAATAGTAGTCCTGGGACATGTAATAGATGATGGAGGGATCCGGGCTGCCCCTGAGAAGGTAGCAAAGATCGAAGAATGGGAAAGGCCAAAGACGAAGACACAATTACAGCGTTTCCTGGGATTGGTAAACTATATCTCACAGTGCTTCCCATACCATGTATCAATTACAGGACCCTTAACGGACCTAACAGGGGGAGCGGAGTTTGTGTGGACCGCTACTCATGATCAAGCGTTTGCGAATACGAAGGCATTAACAGAGCAGAACAAGGTTACGAAAACGATCTTAAATGAAAACAAAGACCCGATATGGTTGTTCACAGACGCAAGCGAGATTGGAGTCGGATCTTGGGTTGGGCAGGGACCAACACCGGAAACAGCAAGACCGGCAGCACTCTGTAGCCGAAAGTTCAGCAGTGCACAAAGCAATTATTGTACTACGGACAAAGAAGCGGTTGCAATCACAGACGCACTAAAAACCTTTGAACACATTTTGTTAGGAAGAAAATTCACCATAGTCACCGACCACTAACCCCTTTCCTACCTTTTGAAAGCAAAAGAACCAACTAGGAAACAGATGGGCTGGAAAATGGAGGTTGGAACATTTGATACTAAGATAGTCTACAGGCCAGGGACAACTAACTATTTAGCTGACGTACTCTCCCGCATTTACGAGGAGCAAGGATATGAAGAACCATACGAAGACGGAAGCCAATTCCAAGAAAACCTTACAGAGGATGAGGAAGACGTCCCTATTGCCTACTTTTCTACTTCCATTGTGGATATGACGAGCAAGAGCCATTATGACTCTATCAGAGCATACACGGAGTGCGGAAGCGACTGCTCGATGGTACAACGGAAGCTGAATGTGCAGGTCACAGACGACTGCGATATTAGAGCTGGAAATGCATGGGGAGATACTGTCTCCCAGCCTAGCACGCGACCCGAGGATCGCCAGCATGCTGAACTCCACGAGATATTTTGTAATAATGACGATTGCCAATACCATAATTCAAAACCAACGACAGACTATCGGGCATGAGAACCACCCAGTCAACCTCAACCTAGAAGAGCAGTAAACCTCACAGCTCTATAAGACCGGATCCCGACAGCTATGGCGTGTACATCGGCACACTGGTACAAATGCAACCAAAGGAATTGCCCCGCCCATGGGAAGAACCCAGAGGCAAATGAAACGCAAATAGCAGTAATGCCACCAACCTTGAGCGAACACGGGATACAACTCTACCAGCAATACAACAGGACAGAAGATGAGGACGCTCAACCCTCCAGGTCTGAACTAATAGCCTATGAGCGTGATGTGACAGATGTTTCAGCCATCATACAGATCACGTTCTGGGCCAAGCTGGTCTACGTTTACCGTGACGATACCAGCAACCGAAAAGTGGCGAACCTAAACCACTCATCGACAAAGGGTTTCGGACACGACCGAAATTTGCGAGGATTACTCTACGCAACCACACGAGCAGGAGAAAACTGCCTTTTTGTCCCTAGAGAAGATGCTATAAATGGAGCAACAATAAGGGAAACGGTAATCGACCAAATACACGGAAAAGAACACCATGCGGGGGACCTGAACCTACGCTATGCTACAAACTACATCTATTGGCCAGAAATGACACGCGATTTCAAAGACAATGTTAGACAGCACGACCTCTGCCAGGTGAGTAAGGACAAAGCAACGTTGCCCATGGGATGATTCAAACAATTGCCACCAGCAGACGAGATATTGACCTCCTACACTATGGATTTCGCCGCAACCTTCAACGCATTGCTAGGAAAGGACTATATACTTGTGGTAATTGACCGGTGTACTGGATACACATGGTTATTACCAAGATGGCGGAAATCAAAGCAATAGAAGTCATGCAACTTCTACAAGACCAAGTTTTCACACCCGTTGGACTACCTATCTCACTACTCACAGACAATGATGCTTGATTTAAACAACATTTCTGGAAACAGACTACGGCCTCGCTTGGCATAGCGCACATCACTTCCACCTCGAAACACAACGAAACCAATAGTGAGAGAGAACGAAAGATTAAGGCCCTCAAAACAGCATTACGCAATGTGGTAAACAAAAGACAGAATGATATGGTACAAGCCCAACCAGAAACAGCGGTATACCTCAACGCAGGATATGGTGGAACATTGTGCATGTCCCACTACAAAGCGGTTTTCGGAATCGACTACCTCCTCCTTACCTCGATAAGGTTCAGAAACTCACCCATGGCGTCCTCAGAGGAGTATCTTAACCGGCACCAATAGCTTCGAAATACAGCATACCCAGTGGTTAAGCAAGGACAGATGAGACAACAGCTTGTGGCGAAGAAACAAAGAAGGCACCATACCCCGATAAAGGTTGGCGAATATCTTATGGTACTAGCTGACCAACTAGCCACAACATCAGGAAGAAGTAAGAAGTTAGAACCGTGCTGGTGTCGACAGTTCAGGGTATTACAATACGATGATGTCACCGAGAACTACGCGGTAGCGATGGGGTCACGACAATTCAGACAAGAGCCAAGCACCTTCTACTTTTCGGTGGTAAAGAAGTACCATCCCAACAACGACAACAGGTTTCCGGGACGATCCTATCCGCACCTACCACCTATCCTAGTACATGACGAGAAGGATTGGGAGGTGGAACAGGTCAAGAACCATCAAGTACGCTATGGAAAGAACCAGTTCTTGGTAGGATGGAAGAGCTACCCATCATCGGAGGATAGCGGGGAACCAGAGGAATGTTTGGAACCTGCGAATGGAAAAGTAGAGGACTGGTGGAACGAAAACAAACCCAGAGTCCACCACCACGTGGAAACGAACTTCATCAGACCATCATGGACGCCAGCATTACCTGACATCATCGAAGCCATGGAAGTTGACGATGCAGATAATGGCTTGTGGGCACTATACTTGGACAGTGAATACAATTTGACAGGCAGCGAGGGTTGGGAAGCAACTGAGGAAGAAAAACAAAGCTTGGAAGAAGAGAGAGGATGGTTTTCTTACTAGTAAACGGACTAGCATGTGGAAAAATCACTAACTCAGACCCCCAACGACAATGCACCTCAACGATTTTCTCCGCCATTCTCGTTGTGCCTTCCTTGCCTGGCGCAGGTCGCTGATAAACCAAGAGATCATAAACTCGATACACCGGCTACGTTGAATTTTCGTGTTCTGTTCCGAGGGATGCGAGCAGGTAGACATTCGCCTTGGAGGTGAAACTGTTGACCCGTGGATACACCTTGTGTGGAATATGGTAGAGCGGGACTACTACCATGAGTATACTTGCAGGATGTGTTACGGGAACTGGGATCCTGAACACGATACCTGTATCAGCGGGCCAAATTGTTTGGCTTTTTATACTTGTTTTTAGTTTTGTTTTGTGAACCTTTGTTTTGTTTTTGGGGATGTAACCGGTACGGGTACTTCATTATATTAGTTTGTTTTACTTATTGTTTTAAGTATTGCTTAATACTTAGTTTGTTTTATTTGTTGTTTTAAGTATCGCTTGATACTTAGTTTGTTTTACTTCTTGTTTTAAGTATTGTTTGATACATAGCTTAGTTGATGTTCAACGAGCAGGTAAACATGTATTTAAACACCGAGCAAGTCTGGCTTTGGAAGAGCAGACTTTGACAGATAGTATTCAGAATATACCAGGTTAAACAGTTACTTCTTTATTGCAATCTTAAAGACTCTATCTAGTTTACAACCACCTCGAAGCCTCCGTTAGGCGCTTCTTT